>CAJUYI010002054.1:668-37452 GCA_910591695.1 Galerucella pusilla
TTTCCTTTCCTTTCCTTTCCTTTCCTTTCCTTTCCTTTCCTTTCCTTCCCTTTCCTTTCCTTTCCTTTCCTTTCCTTTCCGTTCTGTTCCGCTTGCTTCTGTCCTGGTAAGCTCTTCCATCACTTAAGAGATTTGTGGGCGACCCACTTCTTTGTTTCCATTGTTGTTATGGTTTTTGCAACGCCGCAGAAGGGCTCCAGCCCAACGAATGGCATTGATGATCATTGTTTGATAATTTCATCCATTTCATGAGTAAGGTGACTGTATTGTTCTCGCCTAGAGTTTGCCTAGACATTCCCACACCTTTTTGGAACTGATCACACAAGAGCTCAGTGCTGTAACGGCTGCTTAACTATCCTACATTATGATAATCCTTTGCCTTCTATATCCTTTGTCTTTGTTTTAGTGTCCTTGGTCCCTATCCCAGCTGCTTCTATTACTTTTGAGCCTTCTGTGTACCATTGAAAGGCAGGCAGCAAGGTTTCTTTTGATTCCATCAGTCAAAACGTCGTCAGATGACGTACCACGAGACTAAGGTATTTTTTGGGTTCAAAACCCGCATTGTTGCCACGTCAACAGCAAAAACAAACAACCCAACAATTTTCACACCAGAAAGAAACCTTTTTTTTGTGAACCCCTACAATTACTAATAAAAATGCAATTACATTATTAAATGATACATTTTATGTAATAGCGTAGCTTGTTCTGGAACGTGCTTTTTTCATGCTGGTAGTTCGGTAGGTACCTACAGGTAGTTTATTATTACAGTGCGGTCGCTAGAAGACAGTTTAATTTGATTATTCTGTTGTACAAAGTAGAATTGATATTGTTGTTTAAACTCGTAAAAGACCAGATGTTTTTCCTAACTCGAGTGCTTGTGGTCTAACTCGCGAACAAAAAAAGATTACGAATATACCCGCATTTTTTCACGGTTGTATAATAAACACGTTTATAAAAAATAACAGGAAACTTGAATTTTTTTTTTGTTTCAAATAAACGAAATTACTGTTTTTTTAAAACATACTCTACTGTCGGAAGACAGTGTATGAGCGAAACTATTACCTCGACACGTGCTGATGATTAACGTTTAGTGAGCTGCCTGAAGATCGTTACAAGATGCATTAATTTGTTCCCACTTCGCTACTTGCGTTCTAAGAAGTTATAACTTTATAGAATTTTATAGATCTAGCTCTTCAATCCTTACAAAATTTATCAAAATACGGATCTAACTTTGTTTACCAACAATTTTTTTTCAAATTACTGTTAGAGATATTGAGGTAAAGTTTTTCAAGAGCGAAAAGCCATTTTTTCTTCAATTTTGATAATTTCCACCTGAATTTGCATCGACATGTGAAGATTTACCAACAAAAACTAATTTTATTTGCTTCATCTCGATTAGTTTTCGAGATATTGAGATTTAATTTTTCTGCACTGTTCAATGGTCATTTTTTCATGAAATTAGGTTATTTCTACCGAAATATGCATGAAAATGTGGATATACCAACAAAAACTAATTTTGCTTTATCTCGATTAATTTTCGAGATATTGCGGCCAAGTTTTTCGAAAACTGCACTGTTTAATGGCCTTTTTCGAGAGATTAGATCATTTCTACCGAAATATGCATCAAAATATGGATATTTACCAACAAAAACTGATTTTGCTTTATCTTGATTAGTTTTCGAAATATTGAGGCTTAGTTTGTCGAAAACTGCATGTGCTTAATGCTAATTTTTTCATGAAATTAGATCATTTCTACCGAAATATGCTTCAAGATGTGGATATTCACCAAAAAAAAAAAACAATTTTGCTTTCTCAATTTGTTTTCAAGATATTGCGGTTTAGTTTTTCAAAAACTGCATTACTTAATGGTCATTTTTTCATGAAATTAGATCATTTTTACCGAAATATGCATCAACATGTGGATATTTACCAACAAAAAATAATTTTGCTCAATCTCGATTAATTTTCGAGATATTGAGACTTAGTTTTTCGAAAACTGCACTTCTTAATGGCCTTTTTTTTCATTAAACTAGATCATTTCTACCGAAATATGCATCAAAATGTGGATATTTACCAAGAATAACTAATTTTGCTTTATCTCTATTAGTTTTCGAGATATTGAGGTTTAGTTTTTCGAAAACAGCACTACTAAAGGGTCATTTTTTATGAAATCAGATCATATCTACCGAAATATGTATCAACATTTGGATATTTACCAACAAAAACTAATTTTGCTTGATCTTGATCAGTTTTCGAGTTATTGAGGTTTAGTTTGTCAAAAACTGCGCTGCTCAATGGCCTTTTTTCATGAGATTAGTTCGTCTTCCGAACTATGCATCAAAAGAGCTAATTTTGCTTTATCTCGATTAGTTCTCGAGATATTGTGGTTTAATTCTTCGAAAACTGCACTGTTTAATGGCCTTTTTTCGCGAGATTAGATTATTTCTACCTAAATATGAATCAAAATGTGCATATTCACCAACAAAAACTAATTTTGCTTTATCTCGATTAGTTTTCGAGATATTGAGTTTTAGTTTTTCGAAAACTGATTTGTTTAATGGTCACTTCTCCATGAAATTAGATTATTTCCACCGAAATATGCATCAAAATGTGGATATTTACCAACAAAAACTAATTTTGCTTTATCTCGATTAATCTTCGAGATATTAGGATTCAGCTTTTCAAAAATACCAATGCTTATTTTCTAATATTGATATTGATACCAAAATATGCATCGAAATCTGAATTTGGCATTATCTCTATTGATTTTCGAGACATTTGAATTGAAATTTGTTAAAAAATTCTGCAGGATTATAAACCATTCTTATTTTCAAGATATTGCCCTTAAATTTTCATAAAAATTTAATAACAATCATTTAAAGAAAACAACTAAAATTGGCCTCTCTCTCTTTTAAGGCTTCTATCTTATCCTGTGGTCTTTCCCCACTGAATAGAGATCCTTATTTACGTCATTACTAATGGGTTACGTACATTACAAATTCTTAAAAGTGAAACTTCGCTTAATCTTTTTTCATTCCTATAAAATTAAGGTTACCACTTCCTAAGCAAATTGAGTAATTTTAATGTTATCCCCGTCATAGGACTCACCTTATAATCTCCTCTTCCTTCTATTATCTAATTTACGTCAAATTTATTTCCTTGGTAAGACACGCAAAGTATGATAGAAATATCGGATGAGATTTCTATCTATTTTGGATTTTTTTCTAAATCAAGTTGATTTTTGAATGAAAATTTTACGATTTATTTTTTTCTGCTTGTTTCATTCCATGAAAGATGATTTATTCATTATGTATGTTCCATGTGGCATTACTTATTCTTTTTTCTCTAATTTTTTTTGGAATAATATCACAATAATGTTTTCATATTTTTTATTTCGACGTTTCGAATAAAATAAAGGGAAAAAGAATGATTTATTCAGTATGGCAAACCGAATATTTAAAAAATACTTAATAATTTTCAAAATTACCATACTTATGCTACTTACTGTAGTTAATTGTTAAATATTATAACATTTCTATAATTTCTATGGAAAATATTTCAATAAGCATCAAATAACAAAGGTAAATATTTTTAATAAAATGATCGTTGTCAATTTGATATTCAAACTATTTTACCCACTTTAATACTAGGTATAGTATGTTCATACTTACAATGAAATGACTAAAAAAGATCGTTCAAAGGTTTTTGTTGTTAAAAGCAGGTAAATTTCAAAATAAGAGTGGATTTCAAATACTTATTCACATAATGACTACGAGGATGTATTTTGATATCTAGTTAGCCTAGACCATTGAATCCCAAAGTGGTCCAGGGGGACCCCAGGGGTCCACGGGAGCCCGACAGGGGTCTACGCTTGCGTGGAAAAAATTGGGGGTCCACAACTCGTTAACGGGGGTCTATAAAAATGTATTAGGTGACCCGACTTGACTTCTCCTATGAATATAGGGAGACAATGTTATAAGAAGCTCAGCAATTGTTTTTGTAAGAACTTGCATATTCCATATTCAGAAACAGCGTGTCAAGACTCGCCGATGCCGCGCCTCCCGCCCGCCTAGTTAAAGTCGGGTATGAACTTGCATGAGCTTGTTGGATTTTTCTCTAATATAAATACGAATGCGAATGATAAACATTACTCAGTTGTTTCCGGAATTTCAAAAAAGATGAGGACTTCCAACGATTGCTGCTACATACCGAAGTACGCTGGTTGTCGAAAGGTGCATGTCTATCAAGATTCTATTTGCTTTTCGACTCTGTTTTAGAGTTTCTGAACACTAAAGATCCTGTTTTAAAAGAAAACCTCATGAATTTCAAAGCAGACATTGCGTATTTGACAGATTTGTTCAAAACATTCAATGACCTCAACCTACAGTTACAAGGGGACAGCCTTAATTTGATAAAAACAAAGAGTGAAATTTCAGCTTTTCTTGGTAAACTAAAACTTATGAAGCAAAATATTGGTCGACGTGAATTTTCCCAGTTTCCAAATTTATCGCAGGTAGAATGCCTCGACGAAGATATTCAGACGTATGTTCAACATTTGATTGCCCTGTATGATGATTTTAAAATCAGATTTGAAGATATTCTGTCGATGGATATACCACCATGGATAATAAATCCATATGATGAAACTGAAGTGGAAAATGTGGTACTGCAAGAAGAGCTACTCGAGCTTAGCACTAATGAGGAGCTCAAAGTAGCATTCAAAAGAGGGTATCAATCATTTTGGCTGCAGGCACAAATACCTGAAAAATATCCAGGACTGTGGGGAATTGTGCAAAAATTTCTCATAGCGTTTCCTTCGTCATAATACCTTGTCGAACGCAGTTTTAGTGCCGTAACAAACTTGTTGACAAAAAACGGAGCAGATTAAATATTACAGAGCGAGAAGATTTACGGTTATACTATACTAAACTCAAGCCAAATATTGATAATTTGCTGTCAATTCACCAAGTATACATTCCTCCCATTAAAATTATAACTTTTATCTCAGATTACAATGGTAATCTGAGATAAAAGTTAACATCAAAACTAATAATGATTATTATTTTGAAAACAGTCGCAATATAATCAAAATTTTGATTATATTGCGACTGTTTTTAAAATAATATTCATTATTAGTTTTGATATTAAATTTTGATTCTACTAAGACTGTTATAACAACATAATTAAAAGTGTAGTAATTTTTGTGTTTGAATAAATAGCTACAAAACAAGAAAATATTTATTTTTACTTTATACCACTCCGAAGTGGGAGCTTATTGGTTTCTTGTACTGTGAGTCAATCTTAGAATACAAAAAAGTAAAGTAGGAATCCAACTGTTGGATGAAGACGCTTTTTAGACTGGCCTTGAAACTTAGCTTAAATGACAATACTCACAGCATAATCAAAGCAATATAAATTCTCACCTTTTTTTCGAAAACTTTTAACTCATAGTTGATTGAAAAATAGCCACAACACAGATTTACATAGATATATACTTTTTTCGGGTTTTGGAAGTAAGTTAGTAAATGTAATAGCTGCAGGGGGTCCATCAGATCCAGCAAAATGTTTAAAGTGGTCTATGAGAAAAAAAAGTATGGGAACCTCTGGCCTAGACCAACCAGTTCCATGCATAAACAAAATATTGCGTTACCAAAGCAACGAACAATAACTCACACAATAACTTACACAGAAATTGTGGAAATCGAAATATTGGAGTATTGTGCCATCATCAAGTACCTGTATTTAAAAGGGTTAAGAGCAGATTTACGAAGATATGTTTAATACCTTTAGTGATCAATGTCCTTCGTCCTCTCCAAGACCTAAGAAGTTTCGTGTCCAAAAATCTGCTGGGAAAGACCTTGCTGCAGTTTTTTGGGATTGCCATGGAGTAATCATGATTAATTTTTTGGATAAGGGTAAAACAATAACCGGAGAATACTATTCGACATTACTGACCACTCTACGGGAAAAAATTGAAGAGAAAAGACGCAGAAAGCTATCCAAAGGTGTTTTATTTTTGCAGAACAACGCCCCTGCACACAAATCTCATGTTGCCATGCAAAAAATTCGTGATTTAAGGTTGGAATTACTAGAACACCCCCCTTATTCACCAGATTTAGCTCCGTCCGACTATCATCTCTTTCCTCAACTGAAAAAAAGTTCAAAAGGACGTAAATTTTCTTCCAACGAGGAGGTAATAAAAGCTGTGGAGGTCTGGTTTGCAGAGCAAGAAGAAACATTTTTTTTAAGGTCTAGAGACGTTGCAGGTTGTAATAAATGTATCCAATTAAGAGGAAAAGGGAAAAAAATCGGCGACCACTGGAAAGAGCTTTGGACACATTCTCCAACCAAACTGAGAGAAATCAAGAAATCCACTTTACCATGGACTAACCTGCCGAGAACTAGAAGAGCAGAGACGATTCTCACACGGCTTAGAATAGGTCACACACGACTCTCAAAAGACATTCCACCCATACGTGACATGTGTAATGTGCAAATAATAAGTGTATCACATATATTAGTGCAGTGTCCTAAATTTAAATTACAAAGAGAACTTCACGGTATGAAAGGTTCGTTAGAGAACATACTAAACGAAAAGTACAACATAGAAAACGTACTTAACCAAACTAATCTAAAATTTAAGGTACCTACCACATAACTGTATGTATTGTATTGTATTTTATTGTTAACTAAAACCTTGTTTCTTGTATTGTCCCACTGCTAATAACCCTTAGTGGTTGATGCAGTTTGATGTTAAAATAAAAAAAAATTAAAAAATTAAGAATGTATTCAATTAAGAGGAGAATATGTTGAGTAAAAACATATTTTAACTTTGAAATTTTGTTTGGTTCTATTATAGTAGGATAAGAATTTCTCAATATACATATGTAGGTATATTTTACAATGAACACATTCAAAATACACAGTTTCTATACAGTGTTCCAGTTAATTTACTCCGTTTAAAGTACTAACATACTTTATGAATATTATTTTACCCAGTTTAAGGCAATTTCACGACACATTTTGCACAAAAACCACGTCAGTTCAGTACCTCGAAAATTAAACAAAAAAAATGCATTTTGCGGAAGATCCAATGATTTATACGAATTGAAATGATAAAAGTTACAGCAGAAAAATGTGATAATTAATATACAAAGCGTTTCATTAATAATTGGGAATATTTTAGAATCCTAGAGTTGTTACAGGGTGTTTTATCTAAATATTTAAAAACTATTTGAAGTATCCTTAACCTCAACATATTTGGAAAGAAGTGAAGATACACTCTAAGAAATTTATTTACTCGGAGGTGAATGACAAGACATGAGTGGCGTAGAATTTAGGAAGGGTCAACCTATCACTACCCCTCTCGTACGTTTCTGGTAACAGCTAGAAACGGTGATTTAAGATAACCTAGTATGGTGTAGAGCAGGGCTTCTTAAACTTTTTTATATAGCGACCCCCTTCAAGCTTAGGAAAGTTTAAACGACCCCCTCCTCCATATAATGAAATATATATTAACCGTAGATGTAGATGTAATATCGCACTATTTTACAATGTAAATAAAATAAGGATTAAAGAATACATACCCATTCATTTCACATATATATAATTGGAAACGTTGACGGGATATCGGTCGTAATAAAACACAATAAATAGAATGACATAAAACTATATATATATATTTATTCAATAGAAAAAATAAACTTTTGGAACAATTTTTTTAATAAAAACATATTATTAACATCAAACAATATTAATGTGACGGATGTGATTGTTTATTTTTACACAAATAATTAAATCTAGGCTGAATTTGAGTTAGTGCAGATCGTAATAAATTTTCAACGTTTATTAAAGTTGAACGGTATTTTGATTTTATGTAAGTTAATGTGGAAAAGGCTGATTCACATAAATCTGTTGTACAAAATGGTAGTAATTTGTTCATTGCCATTTCCGATAGTAGGGGATATTCTGATTTGATTTCTATCCAAAATTCATGCACAGGCACTTGAGAAAATCTGAGTCGCAAGGTAGTATCACTTGTTAATTCGGCAAATTCTTCTTGTGCTTTTAAGTTTAAAAAATTAATTTCTTCCATTTCAATTGAAAATGGATTGCAAATCCATTGTTGTGTATCGATATCATTGGGAAAATGCCTATACTACAATAGTATTTTGTATGATTTTTATTTGTATTTACATTTGTACGTAGTGTGTATACTAATTTTAAAATTTTATTTATAATGATTGAAAAGTATCAGATCTTTGCGACCCCCTTTCAGTAGTCTCGCGACCCCCCTGGGGGTCGCGACCCACAGTTTAAGAAGCCCTGGTGTAGAGTATCTACCATTCCTATTAAGTAAAAATACTTTTAAAGGAAAGCACACTGTAGCTCAGTGAGGTGCCATATGAGTTTTGTTAATATTTTGGAGTGGGATAAAAAATTTCCAATTGTTAGAAAAACTGGAATTAAAATGGAGGCGCATAGAGAATGTGAGAAATAAAAAAATAGGTGAAGAAATTTGACGCTCCCTAGTCCAGGATACTAAAGAAATGCGAATCGATAGAAGAAGGTGAAAAAGGACATGGTGGGTCCTTAAAAGTAAAAGCAGCAATGCTTGCGATGTTGCGTTTTCAGGAGAATTTTTGGCGCTATTCAAGGTATTCTTTTTATCATTTAAATATATCCTGATAATGAGAAATTTTCATTATTTTACATTGTAAAGGTGCTTCTAAACGGGCAATATTTTTAGTGCAATATGTAGCTGCAGCACAGTGGTTGGCAACATTGCCAGCAATAACAGCCAGACTAGGTAATATATTGACAATATTTTCAGTGTGTCCCGGCCATAAAGCTACACATGTTTTGTGTTGCCTATGCATTTAATTTAATTGCAGCAAGAGTTGCCGGACTATCGCTCTGCAATTTTATTTTGTTTTGGTGTTCATTTGTTGTTGTTGTCATGAAAATTTTGAAGGTTATAGTATATAAAATGACTAATACTTGGTCGAATGAAAATATTTTTGAGTTTATTAATGAAAAACATTTACATCCTGAGTTATAGAATGTGGAAACCGGAATTTATAAAGACATAAATGCTAAAAAAGATGGATGGGCAGTTATCGCCGAAGAATTTGGAATATCAAGTGAGGCCTACAAAAAGTTTGAAAATTTCAGAACTTATGCAAAGAATGAGGTGGAAAAGAAGAAAACCGGTAGTGCTAACTTATTTCTAGATTAAGTTAATCTAAAGTTTCACGACTAAGGTCGAATCCACAATATACTCTTCTTTTTCTTTAACTTTGTGTTCAAATCAATATAAGTCGCTTCGACGCGAATGATTTCGTCAGCCATTCTTGCACGATTGTGTCTACGAAACAAATTATTTTCATTAATAGGCCATAGTGTTGCAAACAATATTGCCGAGATATATATGGCAGAGCTATATGGTACAATTAAAATGTTGTCATGCTGGCTGCGCTATAGTTGCCAATATTGCAGCTACATATTGCACTAAAATATTGCCCGTTTAGAAGGTGCTTAAGTTAATGTATATTAATGGCAGGATATTGGCATAAGCTTGTAGCTTCTTTACTACTTTTTGGTAAATATATAATGTGTTCATTGTCCTGCTGGGGTTTTTTATTGGGCAGCTGGGAATTTTTTTGGCTTGAAACTTGCACAACCTCGCTTTTCTTTAAATGTAGAAGTGGTGGTGGTATTGGAAAGTAATGTAGAAAACTTATTACTTGGAGATCAAAATAAATACCGTCTATTGAAGGTATGACTTACTTAATTGTAAGTATATTGCGTAAGTAATAACAGTATACCAAAAAAATGTGGATAATTTATTTTATCTTTGTGTGTTTCCAATTTTTTATCCAGTATCAATGTAAGGAATTATGACAGCGAACGAGGAAAACATTTATTTAGATGCCATTAGCCAATTAAAGCTGTTGTTGGAAAAAAGTTATTGAGGTTACGGTGTATTTTATCGGATATTTGAAATATTTCATATTTTACTAAATGTTTCTATATACCAAAACAACAATGATGTAATTTATTCACAATTAACTAGAATTTGTGTTAATATATTACACACAAAACAATCTAAAATTTGTTAGAAAATTGTTCTAAGGCATCAAAAAATATTCACTTGAATAAAGGAAGATGTGTCAACTCCAATTAATATAAACGAACATATGAATTTCTGTGACGGGAAAAAATTTGACATTTTATTCCTGTTGACAGGTAACAAAATATAACTTTTCACGAAATTACTTTTTTCCCGGATACATATACATATAGATAAAAGAAGATATTTGATTCTAGAATATTTTATTGAACATAAGTTACATTTCCTTTATATCAAAAGTACAATAATTATTAAATGTGCATTGCATGAATGACATGTTCCTTGAACTATTCGGTACAACAGAAGAATTTTCTTGTGTTGAAATAATATTTTTCTCTGACATGGACACAACTTCTGTTAATGTACCTGGTCGCAAATCGGGTGTTATTTCAGAACTGTCACACCTTCTGAACACTATTAGCAATTTCTGTTCTGTGTGCCACCGATTCATCAACATACCCTTCAGCGACCGTTGATGACTTCCAACCGCCATGTTTCTTCAGTGTCATCAAGTCTCCCCCAGATTCAACTAAAATTGTAGCAGACGATCTTCGAAATGAATGACCTGTATATGAGTTAGCATTTTCAAGTTGCAGAAAATTAGCTACTGTTTCAGGTACCTTATAAAACTGATTTTTACCCACAACCTGATTGATACATTTTTCATGCATAAAACAGGCGGCGATCCTTTGCTGCTGCTGGACGAAGGGCTATCTACATTCGGAAATATTTAATATATTCTTCAGTAACTATACAAATCTCCTGTTTACATCATTCTTTGTTTGCTTCAGTTTCACAAATTAATAACTTTTCCGAATCTTCAATATCATCTCTAATGTTACCTGGCTGATTTCACAAATTCGACAAGCTCCTGCAATCACAAATAAAACAACAACCTTGGCCATTAAATAAACTTCATCGGGTGCATTATTAAAAAAATCACTAATTTGTGTACGAGTGAAGATCGCAGCTTTCTTGCGCGTGTAACCTTTCCAATTTTGTTTCAGAAATGTAATTAGTTTGAAATATTTTGAAATGTCTACATTATTATTGGATCGTAACATACTTTTAATCATTGAATAATTCGACCACACTGTTGATGGCTTTTGTTGTTGTACCAGTTCCGAAAAATAAGCCAATAACACTGTCTCCGAGAAAGAACTGCATGTTTTTTTCATTTTCCATTTCTTAAATCTTGAATACGCGGTTTCGAAAATTTTCCGCGATTTAGCTGATGGCAATAATTGGCGTGACGCTACTTGCGCTGCTTCTATCAACTCCGGTGGAGTCAGAGAAAACTCGGAATCAGACATTTTGTAACTTTATATTATTCAAAATAACTACTAAATAATCACTGAGTTCGCAATTTTTGAATCAAATCACAAAATTAGATTAACAGATTTTTGATTACTTTGAAGTTTTCCTTAGCAACGCAGGTCTAATTGTCGCTATAACTACAACAGCTTACTAGTTTACAAATTCAAATTTCATATCGATGACATTCTGACTTTAATATATTCTAATAATATGTTCTTCCACTATTAAATCGTCATTTTTCCTCTCGAGCTAAAATCTAATACTTTTTTCCCTTGTATAATAAATAACTATTTATTCGGTTCCCAATTATCCGATTTCAATTACCTACATTTTTTCTATTTTTCCTTTTGAAAATGTATCAAATTTTTGGCAACCGAATTTTTCCGGCAGTCAGTGTATAAAACAAGGGTGGAATTGATTTTTTTTATATAATAAACGATCTATTGATCCAAGATAATGCATGAAAGACTTATATTTTTATCCGTACCATAGCAAACAAAAAGCTTAAATAGTACACACAAGGCTTTTGGTTACTATTTTTTTTTAGCACCCCACGTTGACAGTTGGAGGTCGGTATGACTATACGAGAAGGGTAGCAGACAAAAGGGTAACAAAACAAACGAAATCAAGGTGTACACACATGATGTTAAGAAATTGGCATCTAATGATTCTGTTAGATAAAATGATTTCTTTTAATGAAACAAAAATTATTGAATATGTAAATTATTTGCATTTGGAACGAAGGATTAAATGCAGTACTTGACAAAATGCATTAGTTGGTTTTTTTCTAAGTATTTTCCACAAAAAGAAATAGATTTTCATATCCTTTGGAAGCAGTTATCTCACTAGTACATTCAAAATAAAGTTTTTGAAGGCATTCACTGCATCTCCTAAGGACTGACACCTTTGACAACGCAGTTAATTCTTAATTTTTTGATAAGTGAGAATTCAGGACTATGTTGAGAATGGTCCAGCAATTCGAAGACTCGTTTCCTGCTGTTGTTGGTGGACCTGTTCTTTCTATTCTGCTCTTCTGCCCTTCCTCCATATGATGTAATGTATTGTCTCCAGACCAATTATCCATTTCCTCATAGATTTTTGTTTATAGAATGGTTGCATTCCATGGTAATAGAAACAGGGATGCTAGGAATTCAGTTTTTATCTAAAAATATAAGATTTTTTGTGTTGGGATAAGGAAAAGTTTCTCTAGTGACATTTTTCGAAGAAAAACGAAAATTAAAAAAAAGCAAAAATGTCAACGATAAAAGTATATTTCATAATTTAAAACAAATAAAAACATTTACAATAAATTATTGATGTTAAAAAGGAAATCTTGCTATCGCCGGAAAAGTATATCATTTGTACTTTTGAAATTTACAAAAAAAATAAGAGTAATTTAAAAAAAAAACCAAATGATGGTCGAGGCAAATAAAAATTCGTTAAACTATCAAATATACAAATAAAAAATGGCGCCGATCATCAATAACATTTCAATCAGTCGCAATATTTATTTTAATATTACACGAAAAGCAACTTCCAATTTTTATTAACATAAATATACATTTTATTTGTTTAAATTGTAATATTGAAAACATTATTTGTTTATGAAATCAAATTACATACAATTAAAGTTGAGTTTAAGTGAATTATTTAAAATACTTTAATTGAATTATATATTTATTCATTGATATTTAATTGTAACACTCAAATTATAACGATTTTTTTCCATACCATCATAAAAATAATCAAATTGCCAAGTCGTAATGGGGGGGGGCGAAAATTAGTAAAAATGTGCTTTTTCAAATGAATATAATAAAATAACAAAGAAAAACTGTGGACTTGAAATAAAATGAAAGGAAACATCAAATAATAATTTACAAGATGAAAATGGAACAGAAAATGATTAAAAGAATAATTCCAATGAATAAATTTTATAAAAATAAGAAAAAAAAAGACAATTTGCAGATTTTAGTAACCAAATAAATCAAAACTATTTAAAAGAGACTTATTAAAATCATAAAATAAAATGATTCGAGGCACTGAAATTCAATTTAAAACTTAATATAGGTAGTATGCCAAAAACATTCATAAATTGTTCAAAGATTTCGAAAGCTTGTTGCTCGAAAAGGTCGTTTGCTTGAGTCTTTTTGCACACTTATGAATGAGTCAACACTAACTTAATTCATTTCTTTGATATTTGATTTAAAAAATTCACTATTTTTCCACTCTGTACAATGCTAACGGTTCCTCATTTTGATTTTTTACAAATAATATAGTGGAAGTAAAAAGCATTGAAATTGAACTTAAAACTTCATCAACAAGTGAAAACCGTTCCAAATGTTGTAAATAAAGTAAACAATCAATTATATGATAAGTTTTTCATAGAAATTAATAATATTTTCCAATAAATAACAGGGTATGATTGATAATTATTTTAAAAAAAGAATCAAGCCGTAGAAAAAATATAGTGTGCAGCTTTTGGTAAAAGTATATTTCTAGCATGAAGATTATTGCAAATTTTTGCGCTAGATAGTTGAAAAAAATTTGAATATTGATAAGTTTCAGGGGAAAATGTGCCTCTCTAGATGTTTCATGGATCTTTTTGTATAGGCACCTTCCTTACCGGAAAGCCAATCATAATATGAACACACTTCTTGTCTTCCTATTTTTTTGCTTTATTCGTTAAATGAAATGTGTGTTACACATGCAGGAAACGCTTTAGCAAGCCTTAACTATCAGCTGCCCTAGCTAGCTAATAATCTTGGACTGCTTAAGCTTGTGACACAATATACCATAAGACTTTTAAGGTTAAGTATTATAAAAACATAAATAATCCATCATATGTCATTTCCCTTGGATTTTTATTGAAAATATAATGAAAGTTTTGATTTATATTCATTTTATTATCTCCTACACCAAAAAAAAACAACTAACAATAATAAAAATTGGAAGTTGAACAAACAAATAAAAACATCATAGCACATACAAATATTAACAATATTTTACAAAATTGCGACCTTCTCTATCAAAATAATTACAAAAAAATAAAGTTTTCGTTTTAAAACCGAAATCATAACACATAAATAGGTATAAAATGAGGTTTGTGTATGCAACATCAAAAATTTTAGTTTCTAAGGGTATTAATAATATTTACATTGTTGTCAGATTTGCCGTTTTTCTAGAAATATACTCAACTTTATTATTTCAAATAAAATTTACGTTTAAACTAATGTCTTAGATATTTTTATATCAATCAAGTTAGGATTTTCTTTCAATATAACACAAATATTTAAAGCAGCAGCTTCCAAACTAGTGTCTTGATAATCCGCTACTTATAGACTACGTTAAGTCGCATTGAATGAACTAAGACGCCATCTACAGGAAGTACAGCACTAAATTATATTCAAAATTGTTTAAGTAAAGTTGGGAGAGAGCGCGATAGAAAAAAGTTGAGAACCGCAGATATGAAGACATTATTTTAATTAAGTTTATTATATTTAAAGAAAAAAGAAAGATCTGACAATTATGTTAATCGATCTTATTACAAAACCCTCACAAACCAAAATTATTAAAAACCGTACGCTCGTGTAATAGTTTCCATACAAAAAACTCACCCTGTATTTCTGTATATATGTATTTAAACCCAAAATAAACGATATTTGTTTTCCAAAGTTTCTCATCACGTTGGAAATTGTTGTGAAAGGTGTTGAGGTAGAAGATGAGAAAAACTACAAAAATTTTAAAAACGAAAATCGATTTTAATGTCACACCGTACAACGATATTATAATTAATATACACATGAAATAAATCCTTGGATATTTTTTTTCGTAACTATAGTAAGTACGGATTGTAGAAAATCATCAGTCACATACAGGATTCTAACCCAAATTTCCAAAATTCATTTGACTTTTTTTTGGTGTATAAGTTGAAAAAAATTTGCTTCATAGTTACAGATGGAAACGTAGTTAAACACCCGGTATGTGACTGTCATTTATAAGAACGTCACTCGAATTTAAAAGTATAACAACACAAGAACAATTTTACGATTTTGTTTCAATAACCACCGAAGTTGTAATAAGTCCAATCCAATTTATAAAAAGTAAAAGAAAAAATTAAAAGCTCTACAGATTTAGCCAGCTCTGACTAAAATCATGTCAAACATGTTTGGCTTTGTTTTCATGTGCCTAAAATAAATCTGAGGATTTTAAAACAAATCCAACATCCACATAGACATCTTGGTTAGTCATGGAAAGAGTCACCAAGACTAGATATAAAAATAGAGAACTCTTACAGCTCTATTTTTCATAGAAATTGAAAAAGTGTTTCAAAAAAATTACAAAAGGTTCTAAAATTGAATCCCTATAATTTTCAAGTATTAAAAAATATTATTGGATGTATTAGAAGAGCGTAAATCCTGCACAAATTCAAACAAATGCATTCCAAATAGATGTTTGCAATCGAAAATAGAAAAGAAACTGAAATAGATTGAACAAGTTTTTGGTAAGGTTAGACGTTAAAGTTATCTTCTTCCTTGTGGCATTACTTATTCTTTTGTCTCTCATTTTTTTTGGGAATCCAACCCCAATAATGTTTTTATATTTTTTATTTCGACCTTTCGGTAGCGTTCCAACTACCGTTGTCAAGATTAATGAGTAATTAAATAATTTTTGGTCTAGTTGTCAAATTTTTTCGTTGTGTCAGATAGGAACCAACGGTAGCTGGAACGCCACCGAAACGTCGAAATAAAAAATATAAAAACATTATTGTGGTTTGATTCCCAAAAAAATAAGAGAAAATAGGTTAAACTTAGTTCTAGTTCAAAAAGTATATAGGAACTAACTCTGGGTGTCAACCATGAGTAGTTTTTTGTGAATATAAAAATTTTAATAGCATAAAAAAGAAAATATCACAACTAGAACCATAAAAAAACTACATTAAATTCTTTACAAACTATATGGAATGTAAAATTTTATGGAATTTATCTCATTTTAAGATGTTCCAACTGTACCAAAAACTGTTAAATATTTTCCACGTGTTAGTTAACTACATTAGAGAAAGTAGAACAAATACCTTACAGACGAACTTTCAGTTTCAAATAAATGCGAATTTAGTTTTAATAAAAAAACAAAGATATTTGAAATTTTTTGTTAGAATGGCAGTTAAGTACGTAAGTGGTCGTGCTAAATATGATAGAGATGATGTAAAAGAAGATGTTAAAGAATATATCGACATTGTAGATGGTTTACGTTGTAGTGAAAATATATTAAATGAAAAAATAAGGAGTACTAAGAAGAATGAAGTACTAAGAAAGCCTGGGAGAGATAGGGCTAATTATATAGAGATGATGCAAAAGAAGGTGCTGAAGAATATATCGACATTTTGGTTGGGGAGGTAGGGAGATACATTTTAGTTTCCGTAAGTTGCAAAAGAAAAGTTTGAAGAGTAATTCAGAGACTTAGTTTCTTGAGCCTGTGATGGATAAAGATAAAGATAAGGCAAAAGAAGATTTTAGTATTGCGTCTGATAGTCAGGCTGCTCTAAAGTCCATAACTTTGGTTTAATAATAATAATAAAAGTAACTTTGTTATGGGTGTCTGAAGGAAGTGCAAGTCAAAGACAGGCACAAATTGTATTACAACCTTCTGTTCGCTATGCTAAATTGTAGGCTTAGATATTTTATGATATGAAATCTACATATTGTCTTCAATTTGTAATTATTTTCTTTCATAGCACTGACAGTTATCAGAAAAATTAAATATATTCATTAAATGTCACGATGACTGTAACAAATTTCGGTGGTTATGGAAACTGATCGTTTAAACAGGACAATCTGTACATTAAAAACTTATAATATTAATTTTTTTCATATTTCTCGGTGTGTTTAAGGTATAAATCACGATTTTTTTTTGTCTATTGTTGGACCGGTACTTAGTTTAACTTTTTTTCTTTATATTATATACAACGTAGCAGCTTTACCTTTAATTATAATACATAGCTGCTAGGTTTTGGGCAACTTTATCACTCTCTTTTTATTTACAACAAATATACATATACATAATAGTGGATTTAGGAACAATTCGGAGAACAGATCACGGGATGTGTCGATCACAATCTTGAGAAATCATTAGGAAAAGTTCTCGTGTTTTTGCGGTAAGGCAGTTTTAAAAGTTTAAAATACTTAAAAGAAAATTTGTTGTTAGTTATAATTTTTTTTTCGATAACCGAACATGGAATTTCGAAATGCTGCTGAAGATTTTATATGGAAAATAATTCCGTAATATACTTGAAATTCTGTTTGCAATAAATTTAGTTTAAAACAGCTGGTTTTTTACAAATTTGATTCGTTAGATTCCAGTTTCAAAGATTATTTTATAAAAAAGTTATTTCATTAATAAATAAAATCAATTGTGGAGTATTAGTTTTTGAAAAATATCACAGTCGAAAATTGCACTAACTTTCCTAAAAACTATTTTCTATAATTTAATGTTTTAAAAACAATTTTTCAGCATAGTTATATCAACTTTTGTCAAAATGAAAAGCAAACTACAATCAAACTACCTTTTTAAGTTAAATATCTCATGCTGTTTTTCCAAAAACAAAACCTCAACCCAAATCTACACTAAACAGAAACAACTGAGATGGTGTGATTAAAATATTTCAAAAAATACGTAGTTATTCAATTGTATGTAGGTATATAAGGTAATGCAGAAGACAAAAATAATTATATTATATTTAAAATAATGTTCAATTTAAATTTGTTTGGCGTTTTGCTAACGGAATTTTAAGAGTATTAGAAAATGTTTACATGGAAATGAAGTGCAAAAAGTGTCCAAATACAAAGTTTTACGAATATTAACAAAAGTATTGAACAATCACACCTGAACTATCTTCTAGGTAAATGAGTTCAGAATACCCAGTTGATATTTATTTAGTCGATTATCTGAATATTTTTTCATCTGCCTCAAAAGCTTCTGAAAGATTTTATTCAATTACTTAAGTTCTACATAGGTATGTAAAATTCCAAAATTTGATTTGGATTGGATTAAGATTTGGTATTTTTATTAAATTTTGATGAACTGTAATCAGTTTTAAAGCAAATATTCAAGTCCAAAGTATCCAAAAATGATTTAATTTACAAAGATGGTATTCCAAAGCTTTTAAATAAATTATTTTTATTTTTACCAGAAGGAAATAATTTCTCTAAAGTTTGTTTTAGTATCATTTTATTCATGATATTATCAATTAAATTTGTATGATCAGTTCATTTATATTCTATTTATATTCAATCAAATCAAATTGTTCCATTTCATCCTTCTTCTATTTAAAAATAGAAATATTTAACTAAATAATAAGGGGGTCTAAGATACAGTTGAAAAAATCAGTATATTTAAAAATTGAGAATTTTGAAACTGTTGACGATATTCAACACTGAACACCATTTCACTATCTTAGGCGCGTTTCAATATAAAAAGATATCTTCTTCAGAGACTGAAGATAGATTCACCAAACGCGCGACAAATAGTATTAAATTATTTATCTATTTTTGTAAATATATACGCTATTATTCAGTAAAAAAATTATTAATAGCGTGATAAAACCAATATTAATATTCATATATATTAATATATATTTGTATTAATTTTGAATTCTAACCACATTTGAGATACAGATGAACTCTTGGTCCATTAATTTTTGAATCAACCTGCATTAAATTGTTTATAAAATTATAGACTGGGATTCTCACATTTCTATAAATAATAAAAACGTAGCGTTTTATTACGGTCATTAATAAGAATGATAATAATTATAATTTTAATGAACTAAAGTGAATCTTGTTAAATTCCATTTTTCTGGATTTTTTCAGATATTGAGTATTAATACCACTATGGCTCTTTAAATCATTTTGTTAAAAAATATTATTTTTAAAAAGAAAGTTATTATTTAAAAGGAATAAAATTGTAATAATATACACAATAGAATATTTTAAATGGTAAATAGTAATCGTTTAAATAAAAGTGCATAAATATGAATCACATTGAATATAATATCTGTCATTATTTATTCCAAATGAAATATTTAATATGTAAATTTGGTGAATTATTAATATTTAAAAGGTTTGAATTCGATTAGATGAGATTAAGAAATGACATATTTTAAACTGAACCAGATGTTGTATCATTTTTATTTTCAATTAATTTCTTTTTTTTTAATTTTTAATAAATTGCAATAATTAATATACAATGTTTATCAGAATGGACTCAAAAGTAGTTGATAAAAAATGTTTATTATAATATTTATACTTTCTATAGGAAACAAAATTTGAAAAACTATAATTATTATAGACTTTAATATTTAGTATTAGCTATTAAATGCAAAAAGGGACGTATTTGTTTATATTTGGAGTGATTTAGTGTTATATGATGTCCTAATACTAAAAGTATATATATAATTACCTTAATTTTGAAGGCTCGTTTGGAGGTATTTTGAGTTTTCAAATTTATTAATCAAATAATTTACGAAAATATCAACTGGTATTCAAAAATAATGTTTGAAAAATATAAAATAGTGTAGTCATGTGTTTTTTTCGAAGTGAAGAAATAAAATTTGGTTTTATTTAAATTAAAAATCATTTTTTATGATAAATAAAGCAAAATTATCAAAAATAGTGAGAAAAATTAATGCTATCTCTAAACATTAAAATCCTTACTTGTTGAGTCTATTTTTACTACTATTCCCCTCTTTATATGAATATAATTTTGTACATTAAAAAACGTCTGTGGTGTCATTTACATTTTCTGGCTATTAAATCATCTTCATTCTTAATTACCTACGAGTCTTTTTACTTTAGAAAATATATAAATATTGGAATAACAGCATAAAGACAAAAAAATTACAAAAATTGGCTTGAAATCACTACCAAAAATTTAAAAAAGTGTTTTTAAAATAAAAAAAAGTCAAGAATGCATTTTTTTCATATTTAAAAGTAGCATCCGGTCGAGAATTTGGAGTAGTGCTAAAAATTAAAATAATTAATATAAAATTTTGAAAAATTGAATAGATGAGGCTTTTACTTGATGTAGATCCATAGTAAATTATGAAATTAAACAATTTTATTTGGTTAAATCTACATTATATTTAATATATATAATAATAATTTATAACATATAATGTAGATTTAACAAAATAAAATTTTGAGTCTGTTTTTACCATGATTCTGATACTATTTAATATAAATAGATCCGTTTATTAAATTCAACATATTTTTAGTGAAAAAAAGGACAAAAACTAACTTCAGTCCCCAACTGGAACATGTTATATATTTTGTCAAATAAAAAATAATTTTCAATCATTTTTTTTTCAAATTTGAAACTAAAAATCCTGGCAGAAGTGTTAAAAATTCCATTGTTAGGTATGACCAAAATTTTCGAACTTTCATAGTATTTTAAACTAATAAATTTGTTACTAGAAGAAATAATAATTTAAAAAAAAAGTTATATACCTATTATCCGATTTCGCCGAAAGATCATGATCGACATACAGTGATAGCGCAATTGTTCCAGAAACCCCCGCGTTTCATCTAGTCTAAATGTAGGTACTCACTCTCACTGTACAATGTACTATAAATTAGTTAAAACAGTCTGACGTCCATATATTTTCATTCCACTAGGACCTCCTCAACGACTTGTGAGCGGGACTTGTCGAACAAACCCAACCATGGCTTGAGGTAGCGTTAAGAAAGCCGACGGATACCGGCAATAAATACTATCACTAGCCGTTGTCACTGTGAAGCAAAGAGGCCCAGTGGGCTGGATGCTAGTGAGCCGTCAACTGATGACCCATACTTTGGGGAGATAACATTGGAGGACTATGGGAATGCGAGTGTTGACCCATCGGCGAACCGTGCATATCCTGATGGTGACCGTAACTGGGATGCATGTGACTACCGGGCGGCATTCCGTCCATCATATCGTTCCCTAACGTATTCGGCGGGGTCATTCTTTTCTCCTTTTGTCTCCTGTTACAAAACCACACTCGAACGACTTCTTTTTCTAATTGAAGACTATCGGCTAGTGCGGTGATTTCTTGAGCAGATGGTTTTGGTTGTTTATGGAAATGTTGTTCTAGCGCCCCTTTCACCGAGACCTCTATACTAGTGCGCTTTTTCCTTTTCCTACCTTGCGCCGCGATTTTGTCTATGGACGTCGGCGAGCCCGTCGTCGAGTCCGCTTCTTCCAGCCATTTTTGAAGCAGCGGTTTCAATTTGCACATATTTTTGAAACTAAGTTGAAGCGCTTCGAATCTACATATCGTAGTTTGCGAAAAAACGTTACCGTATAAAGTACCTAAAGCTAAGCCTACATCGGCTTGCGTGAATCCCAGCTTGATGCGTCTCTGTTTGAATTGTTTAGCGAACGCTTCTAAATCGTCACTAGTCGGCGTTTCGTCCTCTCCGCCGCTAACATCCCTTTCCGAATGTTGCGGATGGTGCGGACTTTGCATGTCTCTGTGTAAAGTGTGATGTAGTTGAGGCGCTGCTTGATGATGGGCCAACATGCCGTTCATGGCGGCGTGATATTGCTGAAGAGGAGATCCCGCACCTCCAGGATTGTAATGTGCCGACGGAACGGGTCCGTGCCAAGCGTGCGGGGATCCCATGCTCTGTTGTTGTTGTCTTTGATGATGCATCATATCGGAAGGTTGAGTTAAAGGTTTTACGTCTTGGTGATGGTGATGATGCGCGTGATGCATACCTGCCATGGAAGCCGTCCATGGATTCTCTCCCGGTTGTAAGCTAACCCAGGGGTTAGCCGATAAGGATACGGCGGAATGTCCGCTGGGTGACGGCGAACTTGCCATGTGATGATGGTGGTTGTGGTGGTGTTGCGGCAGGTATTTCATCTCGTTAGCGTCGGCGGCGGACCTCGGTGAGGCACTCGAATGATAACCTCCAACAATATTCATTCCAACAACGTTTCCTTCTAGATCTGTCGTAACTGCACTGCTGGCCGGGAGGTATGTTGTGGCCGCCATGCCCTGTAAGGGCCGTCCGTCCACACTGTCCTCGTGCTCGTACACTTTGCACTAGTTTCCGTCACTTTTTTTTACATTAATACACACACTCGTTGTTTACAAAAAAAAAACACGTTAAAAATTAACGATCGTTTTTTTTTTTCAACGCGCGACGACGCGATTCAGAACAAACTGCTTACTTATACCAAGATGTGATTCGTTATGCATATCAGACAACATTCACGCGACCTTCTTTGTATCACTGACTGTGTGTGTAGATTGGGAAACTGGTAGTCTCACAGTCCCATCTCTCCCACCAGTTTGCGTTCCCCTCTTTATTGTTGGAAAATTGCGCGCGCCATTGGCACTCCTAACTTCTAATTGAGAAGTGACATCATAACTGTAGTGTAAACCATTGGCCGTAGTGGCGAGCATACCGCCTATGTTCGGTCCCTTCCACAGAGGGGAAGTGTTTACACTTCACGGGGTTTAGTCTCCGGGCAACGGGCTGTGCAGAGTTCAAACTCGTATTACCTACCTACTATAGATACGGACGGAAAACATGACCGATATCTCTCGTTGTTTTAGGGAAATAGAGGTAGTACATTAATTTTTTTTCACTATTGATACTATTAAACGATATATTCGAGTCGAGGAGATACATTTCTCTTATAATAGGAGCTAGTTTTCCATTATCTTTTGGTAGGTAGTCGTTTTTCATTATCTTTTCATTATCTTTCAGTATATATTCCTTGTGATATAGGTATTCATTATTCTTTTTGTTATTTATTTTGGGAGATCGAACAATAATCATTTTTATTTTGTCATTTCAACGTTTCGGTAGCGTTCCAGCTACCGTTATCAGGAATAATTAAGCTTCATCATTTTTATACAGTGTGGAAACCACTTATGGAATAAAATTATAAAAAATGCCGAGACTCGTCAACTTTTGAATAGAGTTGTGCGTTATGTAAACATAAATGTAAATGTACAGGGTGATTCACGCAAGTATGCCATAGTCGGTGTTGTTTTTTTTTAATAAAACAACCTGTATATTTGCATATTTTTGAAATCCTCTTAATGAACCGATTCCAACAAACTAAATAATGTATGGTCAATTATGAATTATACAGGGTGAAATTTTTATTTTTACAGTTATTAAACACATATATAAAATACCTGATGTATTTGATTTTAATACATTAAAATAAATGCTCAAAATGTTCTCCACCTAGTTGTTGGCAATAGCACAGTCTCCTACAGAACTCCTTAACTTTGTTTAAAGTTTGAGGTGAAATATTCCGTATTTCTGTAGTTATCCTGTCTTTGAGGTCTACAATGCTATAGTTGGTTGTGTTGCATATACTTTGTTCTTGAGATAACCCCATACAGAAAAAAATCTAACGTCCAATCCATTTATTGGGGAAGATTTCATCTAAATAAGTTCTTACAATTAAAGCATAATGGGGTGTTTCCCCGTCTTGCTGGAACCAAACATTTTCATTCGGTAAGCTAGGATCTATTGCGTTGGGATATAAATTTGCCAACGCAGGAATAACTTCATTTCTAAGCATATTTAAATATTTTTCAGCTGTCAAATTTCCATCCAATTAGGATTCTCTGCTGACCAATATCTACAGTTCTGTCGGTTAACCTCTCCATTTAATGTGAATGTTGATTCGTCAGAAAAAAGAATGGTACCAAGAGCTATCTCATTTCTGTTCAGCTTATTCATCAATCTTTCGCAGAAATCCATCCTACGATCTGGATCGTCTTCTGTTAACTCCTGCACAAAAGTTAATATGTAGGGATGAAGTTTTTCTTTATGAAGACATCTTAGAACAGTTGTATGACTAACATTATTTTCACGGGCAATTTGACGTGTACTTCGAAACTTAACAAAATATCCACTTTCACATCATCTTCAACGAAGTGTGGTTTTCTTTTCAATGGTTTGACATGTCCAAGTTCTCTAAATTGTGTATGAATTTTAGACACAGTACTATGTGAAATATATGGCAATTTCCACGGCACAATAATTATCAAAATAAATAATAATTTTGTATAGGTACTTAAAAATGCGAATTTTGTGATAAAATTTGGTATGTATGGTATGTGGGGTTAACATAATATTCTGAACAACTTTTTTCAATAATATTTCTCGATATCTCTAACGCGAAGCAAAATATCGAGAAGAGGTCGTGTTTGTGAAATCGTAGTACCTAGGTTGGTTTTTGAGTTTAAAGTTCAGATTGCAGTTGACTATTCCAAGAAATATGGCCCATCTACAAAAATCCAAATATGGGAGTGTCTTCATCTCAAATGCGACACACTGTATACATAAATGAATAAATTTCAACAATATTATAGTCTGTATACTGGGGATAGGAAACAGTGAGCTTTTTTGCTTATCTTGGAACTATAGGAGCTTGTTTTACATTATCTCTTGGCTGGAGCTCATTTTTCCCCAATAGCAGCCCATTTTTCTTATTGTGTGCTCATTTTCCACTAGTATGAGCTTATTTTTCTCTGGTAGGAGCCCATTTTCCCTATTATGAGATCATTTTCCCTAGTAGTAGCTCATTTTTCCCCTAATACTAGCTGATTTCTTCCTAGTAGGAGGCGGCCTTTTTATAAAGAAGAATTTCTCTCTTCGGTAGGTAGGTAATGGTAATAAAATTCTGATGAAATGTGACATTTCTCTGTATTTAGTTGTATTTAAGTACTTTCTTCACTTTTCCGATCATTAGGTACCATTGGATTCTTTTAAAATTTAGTTCACTGAATCCCATTGAACATGATGCCGCCTTCTTCCCATAAGTATGTTCGCAAACACTAGACTTATCTTTTATAGTCATTTATTATACAAGTGCGTGAAGTTTTTCGCAAAAGTACTTCACGCACGAGTGTCACGACCACATGAAGAAAAAATAAAAAAATGTGCTCTGAAGGGGTTAAAAAACATAAAAATAAATTTTCTCCACGACAAAATAATAACGCACAAATTATTTTTACATATTTAGCTGCATAATGATATAAATTCTTCACACCAGTGAATAATAAAAAGAATTCACTCTCGTTAGCCAATCACATTCTATTATTAGAATTCACGCTAAAATAAATTATAATGAATAAATCAAATCGTCTCTTTAAAACGTCAAATACCTAAGAACGCACATCGCTTCTGACAGCGCGTCGTTTGAAACGTCAAAATAATTATAAAATCATAAATTTACGTATTATAACAGAAAAAAATGGACAACAGTAGCGATAGTGAATATGTACGCCTCCCGGAATTAATTTCATTCATAAAGTAAGGGTTCCGAGTAAAAATATGAGTTACGTATATGTATTTACTTTTTACATTTTTAGAAATATGCTCTTTAGCCTAGTGGTGGTTGACTATGGCGCGGACGATCGAGGTTCGATCCTCACTGGAAGTTTTTTCTTTTTAGTCGTGGAGAAAGTATAGTCTTTTACTTGTGTAGAATGGCTATTATTCACTTGGATGATTCCAAAACTCACTCGCTGCGCTCCCTCGTTTTGGAAACTTCATCCGCGTGAATAATAGCCATCATTCTGCACTCGTTGAAGAATATACTATTCTATAAACAAATATGTATACAACGAATTCTAATTTCAGGGGGTGTGCAATCCGAAGAAATGCATTCTTCTCGAGGTCCTTCCATTTAAAATAAGTGTTATTAAAATTTTAAATATAAGAGAAAACATTTTTCACTATGTCCTGACATTTCTGTGAAATTTACATCACAAAAGTTTATACAACAAACTAAATTCAAGGCAACTAGATAATAACGTAGCTAAAAAAGAGTGTTATAATGAAAACCCCATTTAAAAAGCATTGGTCATTTACACACGCTTTTGGGTGTTATAATGAAAATCCCATATAAAAAGCGTTGTTCATTTACGCACGCTTTTCAACGTATGTATGATGTATGATCATTTATTCTAATTTCGTTCAGTCTAGTTGTTTCACCTACATAAATTTCTCACTTTCACAATATATAACGTTCAACTTCCGACAAATTAAATAAGTCATCATCATTATTTGTTTTGTATGGCTATTGAAGAAAATTAAATATCCCACAACACACCTGCTTCTTCCACGTTTATAACATAATTTAAAAAATATATATCCTGATGTTTATGGTCCAGACATTCAGATACACTTTCAAGAACTATTTCAAAAGATTTCGTTATATTTGTTTCATGAATTGTTTATATTGTATATTATTTATAACCATATTAAATATATTCAGTTTAATCTTTCGATAATTCAATAGCTCTCCTTCAACCTTCTTGGAAAATCCAATACCTATCAGGGACTGCCCACTGACCCTTACAGATTTATAAATATTAAAGACAAAGGAAACGTATTATCTTAAAAGTACCACATTGTTAGGTACTGCGGTTTCCGGTTTGATTTCTAACATTATAGAATAATACCTACCTGCACCTGTGTCTTAAGTAGGTACTAAATTCCTGGAAACTGCAACAATTCCCTTGGATTATATTTGCTGGTCAATTTTACAACAATTTAACTTATTTAAATAAATAAAAACTCCTTATGAAATACGTTGTTGGGAGATATCTAGATCAGTCTGCTCCTGAGTTGTATCAATTTCCTTGGCCACATAACACAACATCCTATAATGTCACTCACAAATTTGCTTAAGAAATCTCGCAAAAAAAATGTTTTTGTTTCAAATTTCATTCCTATACAGGGTGGTCCGTAAGTAATTGTACATAGACTTAAAAATAATAAATATCGTACACACAATTACATATTTCGAACGTAATTTCATTGAATAATAGTCATGTAGTTAATCCCTAAAATGTGATTATCTCTAAAACCGTTGAGATTTGGGGATACTAACAAGTATATCTTTTATTTGTTGTAATGATGTGGCTTTAATTATTTTTCACAAAAGTAGTGCTAATGTAAAAGGCAAAAAAGATTTGCGCACATTTATGCCGCATACATGGTCTATGTGGCGCCCTCTACAAAATACATTGAAATAGATACGATATTATGATTTCTCATATCAAAAAACCCCCAACCTTAAATTGTTATGCATATACATCGAAAAGCAATAAAGTTATTGTAAAAAACAAAAATTAAAATTTCATGTTCAACACCCTGTATCTCTCTTAATATCAACATTTTATCAAGGCTAGTTGATTTAAATCGCAATATTTTGAAGTGAAAATTGTACTGTACTTGTATGTACCATTACTTAAGGACCACCCTGTATATTATATTTATTAAAAAATCACTCTGTATCTTTAAGATGCCTCTTTTTGTTCTCGAGACTGTATATACAGAGTGTATAAACAAAGTTTAATTAGGGTGTGATTCACAATCTTTACGTATTTCTCTTTTCTGATGAAACAAAAAAAACACATTCTAGAATCGTAACACTTTTTTGCGTCTCACATTAGATCCCATCACTCATCGACTATCAGTCAAATATGACAGATCGCTATTATCTCCGAACGTTCTAAATTTCTGGGAATGCTTCCGAAAAAAAGACGTAGCTAAAAAAATATCCCCTTCTATTATACAAGATACAATAGACACCGTCATCGGGTCGAAGAAAAAGGACGTTGTCGAAAGGTAACAACTTTTTTTCTTTCATGTCCCTTTTTACAAAATGAAACAAGTAAATAATGAAGTGGTTCGAATTTTATAAAATCAGAAGAATGTTTTCAATCGGAAATATTCATTTATTACTTTTTCATCCACCCCCGTAATAAAATAATCGCAAACTTTATTGAAAAAATATGTTTACAATATTACAAACATGTGCTGCCATCTTCTAAGTAGGTTATTAACTTGAAAGTAAGTACCTAGTTTGATGTATAGATGGCACTAATACATTATAAATGAATTTAAATATTCAATTTTAAAATTCCCCTGTTACTATTAGAAGGCTGTAGCTGTCAAATTTATTTCCGTATAAAGTTTCTGCAAATAATTTTTGAAAATTAATTCCGACACCGATGCGTCTTTCAGGCGAGTGCCTGTCACCTACCAAACATGCCGTAATTGAAGGTCAACATTTTAGTATAATATTTAAGTTTTCAAAATGAAATGTTCAATTTATAAGTTTCTAACGGTGGATTTACCAGCTATCATTGTCCAAACTCGATGTCGTTTATTAAAACTTTTCAATAAAATGACACGTCGGATCTCTAATGGTTTATTCATGGAAGAAAAGTTTGCGTGAAATATAATATTTGAACACGTATTTTCGATATCGAAAGTTTTAGTTTAATTTTGAGTGACATTTAAATTAAATGCATTTTATGTTAGGGTTATAATAAATATTTATTTGGAGAGTCAAAAGTTTCCAGACTATCGGTGCTTTCGGGAGACGTATGCAAATAAGATAGCAATTATTCTGTTTACAAATTGTCATATTTTATTATTAAATCAATAAAAATGTGAAAATCATGTACCTACCACTTCATCGTTCTTGGCAGCTACCTACCTCATCAAAATCATCACATTTTTTTTTCAAAATGAAAACTAAAACTGAATAAATAGGAAATTCATTCATCACAAGACATTAAGGGTTTTTTAGCGAGCTGCTGGTTAAAACCCAGCGGTTACTTGCGGTAACAGGCGGTTATTCACGTTTTAAAACAAAAGTGGGGGTTATAACCACTGCCAGTTACCCACCTATGGACTATGGTAACTGAAGTTATTACCGCGGTCACTGATTTGACATTTTGGTATTTACCGTTCGTGGCAAAAAATTGATCGGTATTAACTTTTTATGACCAGTCACTCGCTAAAAAAACCTTATTGAAACTATAGAAACCTCTTTTAAAAATACAAGAAAAGTTAAATAAATGACAATTTACCCCCGCAATGCTGAATTTTGGACATTAATCAAATTTTTAATTGGTTAAAGTATCTTATAAATTGAAAAATTCAGTTAACTGTATAAACCCTCACTTCGTGGAATCTACTCATCATATGGTTTTAAATGAAACTAACTGTTTTTAAATGACTCCACAATATATTTGTAAAAATCTGTAAATTGCAAGTAAATTGACAATTATTTCGATATAAAAATTGTCAATTTACTTGCAATTTACAGATTTTTACAAATATATTGTGGAGTCATTTAAAAACAGTTAGTTTCATTTAAAACCATTTGAAAAATTCACTTAAATATTCAAAATATTCTTATCAAATAACGGTCTCAACACCAGTGTGCTCATATTTTCTTAAATTTCAATTCATCTTCGACAACCTTAAATATTCATCTTCCTTCCTTCAGCAACCTACTTACTTCTTATACGTCCCCGGTATATGAACAAATAGATAACTGTATTGGCTATTTTAAGTTATTTAATTACTTTTATTTTGATGAAAATTCCTGATCTAGTATATTAATATTAATAAACAGATTAAATAGATCATAACAAACATTTACTTATTTTTTATTTGTATTAAATAACTAAGTTATATACACTTTACTGCCATCTAGTTTTAAAATTCATCAGCTGACATATCCTAAATAAAAAGTTATCTACACGTTTAAATCCATCTTGATTTAATGATAAGTTGGGAAATATTTCGGTAGATGGCGCCACAGATAATACGCTCAATAGAACGCACTTTTTGGGTGTAGCTGAAATAAACAGTTCTTTTTGTTAGAAAATAAGCTTGAGTTAATTCACAAGTTTAGCTTCAAGTTAATTTCACCAATGATGTCAACGAACGAACAAAATTAACCAATAACTGTGGTGAATTCAATCAGTCCGGATCAATTTATTAAACGCAGTTTATGTGATTCATCTTATGTGTCAGTGATGTCATTTTTAGTTTCGAGAAACTGAATTAATTGTTGATTGCAGGTTTTTTTGTTTAGTATTTATTGATTATTAATATAATTTGGAATCCAACTTGAAACTGGTATTTCAAAGTATTTTAAGTTTAAACGTGGAATCAGCGGTGGGCTACCAAAAGTTAAAAACGTCTACAACAACATAATACTTTTATTTTACAATACACCTATTAATTACTGATATGGGTAACGAAATGTCCTCTAGTGCTATGGAAAGTATCCTTTTTTGACAAATGTAGTTGTTTACTTGTATAATTATGTCAGTATATTTAGACAATCTTATCAAATGACACAAAATTTTTTGTCCAAGAATATGGATGCAAAAATGCACAGTATCTGACGTAACTACTATTTTAATGATTATTTATCCTTTTAAATGATACCTAACATAAGAATAATTAATGTTTGTTTATTAAATGTTATAATTAATTTCCTTAATATTTGTCAGAGCATCTTTTCAACCTAAAATTTGCAGTTAAAGAATTAGAAAGGAATTCAAAAAGATGTGATAAAGAAGAGAAACAAGAAAAGGCCAAAACCAAACAAGCAATTCAAAAAGGAAATGTAGAAGTAGCTAGAATTCATGCAGAAAATGCAATTCGACAAAAAAATCAGTCCCTTAATTATTTAAGAATGTCTGCTAGAGTAGATGCTGTAGCTAGTAAAATACAGTCAGCAGTTACCACTAGGAAAGTTACAAATTCAATGGCGGGTGTAGTTAAAGCCATGGACATGGCTATGAAGAGTATGAATTTAGAAAAAATCTCACAAGTCATGGATAAATTTGAACAACAATTTGAAGATCTTGGAGTACAGACTGACGTGTTGGAAAATACAATGGGACAAACTACAACAACTCTTGTACCTCAAAATGATGTAGATTCACTTATGCAACAAGTTGCAGATGAAGCAGGGTATGTATTTTTCTTATTTTACTTTTGAATAAAAAGGAGACACTTTATATTTATGTTTAAGATTGGAATTGAATATGGAACTACCTGAAGGGCCTCAGGGTTCAACGATAGGAACAGCATCCCAGGTGTCTCAAGAACAAGACGAACTCAGCCAACGACTTGCCAGACTCAGACAAGCTGAATAAATATCTCAAAAAATATCAGTGTTGGACAATAAATAATAATATCTACTCTACAGCTTGAATAAATAAGACCATTTTGATTTACGATGAACAAAAATATTTTATTTGCATTTTTTCGTTGTTTACAAGAAAAAATAGGATTTAAGTTTTTCTAATAAATGTTTACTATTTTGTTTAGACTTTGTACTAAATATTGTTAATTATTTTAAAACTTACTCTGGGAGATGGTCTATTATATGGGTGAGCAAAACAGTAGATGGTTCTTTGTGGCTGCTACATTCAATGAACAACTGAAATGTAATATCCGAAACTATGTTTATAGCACTATTTGTAAATTTGTTTGTATTTATATTTAGTTGAAAATATATTATATTTGCTTAAAACCATATATCTCTTATTAAATACTATATCTACTAACTATAGCTCTAACCATAGAGAATTATGGTTCATTTACGATAAGTTTGCAATTTTGACATTTGTTAGTAACAATTGCAGCCACTGAACAAAATCAAAATATCCAAAGTGTAAATGGAATAATTAATCATAAAGGGGGAAGAAACCGTCCAAAAGTTGGCTGCCGTGTCCGGGGTTGCCAGACTTATATTGTCAAAATCAGAAAATTTTATCAGAATTTCTTGTGTTGGTTTGTCGTTTTCATTTGCATTTTATAGTTTGTTATTCACTGTGTAAATTATAATCTGTTATTTTCATAACGATTTAAATAAGAGTATCGAACACTGCGTCACAATGCATGAGTCTATAAATAAAGTGGTTGCAAGGAGATGGCAGCATCCCTATTATAATAATATATTTTGAGAGATAACGGTGGACCGCTAATTCCTTTTACTTCTGTGAGAGATGTAAGTTTTTAATAAATACATTTATGATGCAATTCAACATGTGTATGATGATAACATTTTTCAGTTAAACTTAAGGTTCCAAACCTGGACATCTTGAAATATATTATGTATCATCAAAATTTTATCATTTCTGCTCTTATTTTTGAGTTGAATGTAATCTTATATAATAAACAACTTACAACATAATTTTATGCCAACAACTGGAAACAAATTACAACGTAGCAACGATGTAAAACATCTGTCATGGTTTGTTATTGCAAACTTATCGTAAATGAACTTATAGCAAGCAATACTTTTTCGAACAATACAAACTATTGAAATTAAAAACACTGTTGTCACAAATAGTAAATGGTTTTTGAAGTTGATAATTGAACTATTTTGGGATTCAATATAATACAAATATAAAGAAAATAGTAGGATAACGACACTATTGGTAAAAAGTAAGTAGTAAACAAGAAAAATGTCAAATCTGATTTTGAATGACTATAATTTAAATATTGAAGAGAGTTTTGCATTCTTACTTAAAATGATGTCAATTCATGATCCAATTAAAAACACAATTACACTTCATCCGAAGAAAAAAATAACTTCAAAGTTATATTGATTCCATAGACGGTTGACGGTTTTCAAATCTATGGTTTATAGTGCCATCTATTAATAAAAAGCAATATTTAAAGAAAGCCTAGCTTAAATCTCGATGGTTTAAGCTCAACCCTATCGTTCTTGGACTAGTTGCGTTCGTTTGACCAAACCAAAACTAAAGTTTAATTATAACTGCTTTATAAAAATGACAAAAACAGAAAAAAATACTAAGCTCATTCTTATATAAATGTTATAATTTGTCACATCCATTCGTCTATATTCCTTATACTCAAGCAAAATAATCGAAATTTCACACTTAGAGCTGGTTTAGAAAACGTCTCCGAGTATATTATTAGGGAAGTTCCATTCGAGTGCTTGGTTTAAGTTAAACATTGATTATCAGTTTATTCTTTTTACTACGTTGCCAGTATGGATAATAAAAGAGACAAGCTGTGTTTGCGGTTGACTTTTGGTTATATATAATCGAAAACTTCTCATCCAATAAAATGTGACCTATACCAGTTGCTATAGTTACATGTAAGCAAATCCCGACCAATACACTCAATGAAATATATCATGTGATCGTAACGTTATATTGTATTGGTGAATTCAAATCCCTTTAAAATTCGCGCTCTTTGATAATGACATGTGAAACTATGAAGTGAAAGTTTGGCAACAATGGAGATATTCTAGCGACAGAAGTTTACGCGATGTGCTTTATTGTTGATTTATGGAATATTAAATGATTTCCTATAAAAAGCACCTCGAAAGTTAATTTTTAAGTAATTTTTATTATATTGTCACCAAGAGAAATTACTTTAAATTCAATTGTTCTTGTTTTGTAAGCCGCAAGCAAGTCAAGTCATCACGCCATTTTGCCATTTGTCGATGTGTGTCCTGAAAGATTTTCTCGTGATGATCTATTTGTTTCGTTTTTAGTGCGTTTGCCTTAAAAATTGAAATTTTGTTTACTCTAGTGCATGATAGGAATAATAGTTTTCACAGCAGATATATAGTTTTTCTTTAAAATAGCAGCAAAAATTTAGGTAAGTTCATTCGCTTAGCTATACTTGAATTCATCGTTTCATTGCATACTTTCGTATTATCTAAGTTATATGAAGTCAAGAATTGTACATATATCATTAGGAAAAACTATAATTAGTTGGAAATTGAAGCAATGATTAGATTCAATGAATTATAAAATTATCAAAAAGTAGTAGGAGTCCAGCTGATGGTTCCTTTATTGTCTATGAAACGTTAGAAGTTATTTATAAGTTAAATACCATAAGTCTATCATATAATACATCTGAAATTTCATCATGTAGTTAACTTAATATAACCTCACATTATTGTGATCTATATGTGATATTTACATGGTTTTGACAATTTTTTTTATTAGGGAAGTTGGTTATCTTGCCAACGCCATGAACATGCTATATTAATCAAATCAACCCTTCAATATTATGGCCCAACCTCAATATTATGAAATATTGAATGAAGGTGGTAAAAATCCTGAGCAACAGTTCTTTACTAACGTAGAGGACCAGACTGTACAGTATGTAATAACTCCTGATACTACTCAAGTACAGTTTCCAACTCAACAGGTAAGCATGATAATTGTTTATGCTCAAAGTATATAATAGAAACAAATAAAATAAACAGTCTACGTGTCTGAGACTTTCCTCAGGAACTGAGTAGAAAAAGGGGACAAGTACATGTTACCCCAATAAATATATACATACATACATGTATTAAATCCTTGTACAACTAAGGAAAACTTTACCATACAGATAAGGCAAGATCAACTTCTTCAAACGCAGATTATACATCAACCTATCATCCAACAACCAATTCAGATTCAAGCTCCTCAATACGCCGTTCTTAAGGATGGTACATTGAGGACAACAGAAGGACAGCAGATATTCTTTGTAGGTGATGCAGTTATAGAAAAACCTGTACAACAACCTATAGTATTGAATCATCAATTGGCACATCCTACGGTAGTTAGAGGTTCTGTTATGAAGACTGGACCTAATCAACAAATTTCATTAGAATTAATTCAGGTATATTATCTATAATGAACTCCTGTGGTATAATAATTTTAATTAATTTTTTTCAGAAACAAAAAATTATGCAACGCCCTCAAAATCCCAACCAACAAATATCCCCCTCTATTTCTCAAATAAGACAGCAAATAAGTATTACGAAACAACCTCAAACACAAGTACATTCTCCTCAAACCCAACTGAGACCCCAACAGCAAAATCTCAGACCAGGGCTAGTTAGAACAGGACAAACACAGTTTAGACCACAGCAACAAAACATCGTAAGGCAGGCAGATACAAATCAACAACCAAGGCAACATTTAAGGATGCCTAATCAACAATTACAGCATAGACCAGGCTTGGTAAGAAGCACTGGTGTTGGTAATACAAGAATGCAAAATATGGTGCAGCAACACCAAGTTAATGAAGTGGTAAATATTGAATTGCATTTAAGATTTTTTTTTTTTTAAATAATATTTTTCAGAAAACTGCAGATGATCAGGATCAGGTATCTTTACCAGATGGTACGGTAGTAACAATGGCTTCTTATAAGAAAATGTTGGCTGATCAGAAAGCCAGAAATGCTCCTCAAAAGTAAGTTTTCAATAAATATCGCAATTTTTTGTTTAAACTTTTTTTTTACTTTTAAGACAAAATATTGTTCAACAACCCAGCCAAATTCAGCAGCCCACTTCTACGTTGCAACAAGCTACTCCACTTGAACAACAACAGAATATCCTGATGCAGCCGAATAATCCTTTGGGTACTTCCAACATCCGGCCTCAGTTGAGTCCCGTTAAAAAAGGAAGGAATACACTTCCTCGTGTACCAAGACTGCCGGTTAAAAATGTTTCCCGTTTATCCAGACCTAGAGCACCTATGACCAATAATCAAGATCATTTCTCGATGTTGAATCAGCAACAGCAGGTGAATAAGTCGCAACAGCAGCAGTTTCAAACGCCTCCTCCTCCTCCGATGAATATGTTACAACAGCAACATTCTCAGAATAATCAGCAGATACAACAACAACAAAACCAACTTCAACAGCAGCAAATCCAACAACAAAACGAACTTCAACAGCAGCAGCTACAGGCGCAGCAACAGCAGCAGACAAGGAATAAAATTTCGCAGGCGAATTATGTCATACAACCACCAAGACCGAATCAGAAACCGGCACAACAAAGACCTTTGCCGAGCTATATACCTTCTAGTCAAATTCAGAAAATTATAGGTAAGTTTTCATTATTTTTTCACTGAAATATATTCGGTTTATTGCTGTGTGGAAGGGTCTCTGAATAGGTGGTGTTGCGGGTCACTTGGAGGATCATCTCAAGAGGAATGAAACTACTACTTCCAGCACTGGGACATGATTTATTTATGAAATACATTACACCACATACTAAACTAATACTATGCATAAGTAATTTTTTTCTTTTCATTTTCTTTTTTTCTTCCTTTTTTTTCTTTCTTTTTTCTTTTTCTTTTTTTTCTTTTTTTTTTCCTTTTTTCTTTTCTTTTTTTTTCTTTTTTCTTTTCTTTTTTTCTTTCTTTTTCTTTTTTTTTCTCCGACGAATCACGATTTTGGCTGTCTTATGGTCGATCCTACACGAACTACACATCAATAAACTTGGAAAAAACTTGGTAAAATGTTTTTTCTTTTCTCTTTCCTTTTTTTTTTTTTTTTTTTCTTTTTCTTTTTTTTCTTTTTTTTTTCCTTTTTTCTTTTCTTTTTTTTTCTTTTTTCTTTTCTTTTTTTCTTTCTTTTTCTTTTTTTTTCTCCGACGAATCACGATTTTGGCTGTCTTATGGTCGATCCTACACGAACTACACATCAATAAACTTGGAAAAAACTTGGTAA
>CAJUYI010002054.1:46141-60587 GCA_910591695.1 Galerucella pusilla
AATTAATTGTAAAAATTCCCATCAATCATAGGCGCACTATCAAATTTATTGACAAACCATTTTCATTAATAAAAATTTAAGGATCCTTGCCGTGCGATGAAAATTTTGAATGGGGTTGATTAATTTGTAGACATTTCCATCTGCCATGGGTGTACGATAAGATTTTTAAATGGGTTAAACATAGGCGCACTATCGAATTTTTATGAGCAATTCCTTTGATATCCAAAATTCTCTTGCATCAGGGCCGTACGTTGTAAATTTCCAAGGGGAAATTATTTGCAAAAATTCCCATCAATCATAGGCGCACTATCAAATTTTTATGAGCAATTCCTTTGATATCCAAAATTTTCTTGTATCATAGCCGTACGTTGAAAATTTTCAAGGGGCTAATTTAATTGTAAAAATTTCCATATATCATGGGCGTACTACCAAATTTTTATAAGAAATTCACTTAATTGTGAAAATTTCCATATATCATGGGCGTACTACCAAATTTTTATAAGAAATTCACTGAATTATAAAAATTTAAGAATCATGGCTGTACGTTGAAAATTTTGAATGGGGTTGATTAATTTGTAGACATTTCCATCTGCCATGGGCGTACGATAAATTTTTTGTTCATTTTGTTCATTTTGTTCAGGTTCATTTATTTGTGTCTTTACTTTTGCCGAAATACCTGGGACAAAAAATTCAAGTATGGCCGTTCCTTTTTGTGGTAGTTTGCTATAAAACTTGTCAATTCGGTGGATCTTCTGTCATTTATCCCCAAATAATTAGAAACGTGTGAAAAATTGTATTTATCAAATTTCAGGAAATCTCAACCGAGTGAATTAGATCCATCTCTAACACCGGCTCAAAAAAGGCATGCCAGAGTAAAAAAATGGACGAAAAACGTAAATCTTTTCGAAAAGGATTTCATCATCATCCCCATAAACGAAAACGCCCATTGGTTCCTCGCCATCATCTGCTTCCCCGGCATGAACGGTCCTCATACTTGGGACGGCAACCCCTACAAACTAGAAGCTAAATCCATCAGAAAAAGTAAGTCGATATCATTAAAAATTTCCCAATTTTAATATTTTTCCTACTTTTACAGAAAAACCAGCTACCTCAAACGCCGGCAACCTCGCCGCCGCTATAAAGCAAGAGAAACTAACAAAACCGATACCCTGCGACGACCCGGAGCTGAGCGATAAAGATGAAGCCGAAGGAGACGATAGCGAAATGGAATCCGACGGTTCAGAAGAAATTCCCCTAACTCCAACCGGACAACCTGCCACTACAACTCCTGTCAATAATTCCTCCAGAGCCAGCACTCCCACACCAAGGTTACCGAAAGAACCAAGACCTCGAATACAGCAACCTTGTATTTTAATATTCGATTCCTTGGCGGGATCGTCCAGGTGTCGCGTCGTAGCTACACTTAGAGATTATTTAACTTGTGAATACAAATCGAAGATGGGCAAGGAAAAAGTGTTCAATAAGGACGTCATCAAAGGCGCCAGTCCGAAAGTTCCTCAACAAAATAATTTCACAGACTGCGGGCTTTATTTACTACAGTACGTCGAGCAATTTTTAAAGGTAAGAAACCTTATCTTAAATCAAATGTCGTGTGGATCACAGAACTAATTTTACTCCGTAGATCATAGAACTAGGTTTGTCACAGAGTGCAAGAAATTGAATATTTTGTCGTTTTCCGGATTTCATTTAGATGCAATGGGATATCCGAACTTGGAGGTGGCTCAGTTACGCTTGTTCGGTTACCCGGCAGATCGTAACCGTTTCGTTCCTACTTCACTAATTAATACTCCTTGAAAATTATTAATCTGACCACCTTTTGTCTGACTCATCATTATTTTCACACAAATCGACGCATTTTATGGACGATAAAGGTCACTTTAATACTTTTTCCACTGTAGGTGCCTTGTAAGAGAAGGAAAAGCATAATCCGGCTCAACATTTTGTCTGGGGTTACAGAACTGGGGTCGTCGGGTACACCACAAAACTAGGATTGACTTGTAGAACACAGAACTGATATAATTAAGAGTGTTCAGTTTAAGGTCAGTGTGGCCAACAAAAACTGGAGCTCAAGGAGCGAGTTTGCGCAAAGATCTAAGGGAAACCGAATGAAATAGAGAGAAGAGATACTAAGCTCAACTGTCAATTGACAAAACAAGAACAAATCTGTTATTTATTGGGGTGATGTCACTATGTGGATCACAGAACTAGGTGTGTCACAGAGTGCAAGAAAATCCCTCTTTTCCTGCATGTCGAGTATTCTGACTCTAATCAGAAAACCACCTTTTGTCTATTTATTAGTATTATTTTCACACAAATCAACGCATTTTATGGAAGATAAAGGTCACTTTATACACATAATCTTGCTCAAAATTTTGTCTGTGGTTGTTTGTGTCATGGGGTCACAGAACTATGTGCGATGGGGATCACAGAAGTAGGTTAGCCATATGGATCACAGAACTAGGGTTGTCGAGTAGACCACAAAACTGGGACTGACGTGTAGATCACAGAACTAAAATAGTTCAAGGTCATTGTTGCCAACAAAAACTGGAGCTTACTGAAGCGAGATTCCTAAAAGGCTATAAGAATTTCTGAGCGAAACTGAATGAAATAGCGAAAAGAGACACTAAGCTTAACTGTCAAACAAGAACAGATCTACTATTTATTGGGGATATTTCACTATGTGGATCACAGAATTAAGCTCAGATCATAGAACTTATTTTGCTACATAGATCACAGAACTAGGTTTTTACTTAAATCTGACAACCACTTTTTGTCTAATTATCAGCATTATTGGTCGCGTTCATCACAACGTAGCGCTACCGAAGCGATCATCAATTTCCTGCTGAACGCGTGCTTTGTTAACTGATCAGATTGAGCGATGTGGTATCAGTCGCCATTTTTTCAATCAGAATTAAAATACGCTACACGTTACCGATTGATATTGCATTAACTGTCATTTATGACATATGTTGGAAACATATTATAAATATCTTTGTTTGGAGATATTTTAGTATGTATTTTAGTGAAAATGAGTGAACAGCTGGAGGTGACTTATTATTTCATTAATAAATATATAAAATTGAGTTGTTGTTGTTGTTGTATTGATTGACATTTGACATATTATGTCGATGGTTTTATTATCACGTTCAGCAGAATTACGAACTGATGGATCACTCTAAAAATCGCTATCTGATCAACTTTGTTGGGATGAACGCGACCAATCTCACACAAATTAACGCATTTCATGGACGATAAAGGTCAACATTTTGTCTGTGGTTGTTTGTATCATGGGGTCACAGAACTATGTGCGATGGGGATCACAGAAGTAGGTTAGCCATATGGATCACAGAACTGAGGTTGTCGAGTAGACCACAAAACTAGGATTGACGTGTAGATCACAGAACTAAATTACTTGACAGATTTCAGCGTAAGGTCAGTGTGGCCAACAAAAACTGGAGCTTACTGAAGCGAGTTTTCGAAAAAGACCAAGAATTTCTGAGGGAAACTGAATGAAATAGAGAGAAGATAGTGTCAATTGTCAAAACAAGAACAGATGTGCTATTTTATTGGGGAGATTTCACACAATTTGTAAAGAATTAGTGTCACTCATAAATGCTGAATTGTGTTTACCATTCTTTTTTTAATTTCTTGGGAAATTAAACCACAATATTTTTAAATTCTTTATTTCAACGTTCTGGTAGCGTTCCAGCTACCGTTGTCAAGAAAAAATAAGTAATTAAAATTAAATTAAAAAAAGAATGAATAATATACCACAAGGAACATAAAAAAAGATATATTGTGTTTACCAGTCCCAATGTAAATGCAAAACTGACTCTTTAATTTATGAGTCAGTGATACTTTTTTTGTAGGGAAATTTTGAAATGCTCTGAGCGATTTTTGGTAACGGAAAAAACTTTTTCAATCTCTTTTGATAGGTAACGATATTTCAACTTCATTTTTTGTTTTTTTTCAAGGATCCAATCACTGATTTTCATATTCCTATAAAACAAATTCAAAATTGGTTCGAAGAACTAGTTGTTACGAAGAAACGAGAAGATATAGCCATTTTAATAAAATCTCTTATGAAGGAATATGGAAAAGATCTAAGGCTTCTACCCTACATCGCATTCCCAACTTATAATGGTGAGTAAAAATGGATAAAAAGCACAAACTATCAGAAATTTTTAACAACTTGGCGACGTTCAAGTTTAATTCAAACTGATTTATTTTTAAAAGAACTCATTAGCTTTGTTCCCGTAGCAAGTTCCTAACTGTTATGGACACATTGAGTCTGCGCAGTATTAAAAAAGCGTTCCAGTAGAGCCTGAACTCTGATACTGCGCAGACTCAATATGTCCACAACAGTTTAAACGGGAACAAACCTACTTGTTACACTATTCGCCAGCTAACTTTATGTCCCAGAAATTACCAACTAAGAGAGACAGAGTAATAGTGCCCTGCCTACTCGGCTGCTATTGGTGGTAAAATTTTGACAAACACGACAATTGCATCGAACCTTATCAAGTGTTAAGATTTTCAGTAGCGTAGAGGGTCACACAGTTATTGTTTCTGCTTTGTACAATATAAAGTGTAACAGAAAACTCATCCTCAGAACATGCACGGCACTGTTTACAGTTATCGGATGGGCGGCGTCAATAGCTCCGTAGAAAGCATTTAGGACATCAAGTTAGCTGACGAATACTGTAGTTCCAAGAGTTGAATAATAGGCCAGTCGGTATGGGTCATTTTAGACCAAAAGTACAAGTAATTAGCAATATGGCTGATTTCTTTTTTATAAGTACCTTGAAGTATGTAGATTAATATAAAAAAAAGTTTACCAGTCTATCGATTTCCCAAATTAGGAGAAAAAATTGGAAAACTTTTTTTTTAATTCTTCTATATATTTCACGCTGTGAGGAAGGTGGAGAATAATAAAAAATATCACCGTGTAGGGGAAGTCTTTTGCAATAAAAAAAGGTCTCTTGCGTTTTTTTCGTCCGATCAATGGTTTGTACGTGAAAAATTCGGTAAAAAAAAATAAAAAAAGAAACAAAAATACTATTATACCGACATCCTCGTTTAGATAATTCCTTGAGAATGAATAGGTTATATTCGAAAGCTTGGAATATATTTTAAAAAGAGTACTCTCTGGTATTTTCTTGCTACATCCCCACATAAGTAGTCTCCTATATATACCATTTTTAATGGTGTAGTTTGATACATTTCAATACATTAAGTTATTCTGTAGTAATGTCTTCATGAACAAACTTGGCCCATTCTTTCTTATTTCTTGCTAATATTTTTTCCTCATTCCATGTTTTTCCCTTTTCTTGAAGAATTTTTCGAATTATGCTGTCCCATCTACATTATAACTATACAATAGCAAAGATTACAGAATAAAAATATAAGATGTTTCACTCCAGGGCGGTTTGATTCAAGTTGCTGTCCCAAACGGACGCCGCTCTCATAAATTATGTCTATGACTCGCTTTTGTTGTCAATAACGAGACCGGTAGATACCAGAGAAGTTCGAAAAGCTTATTTTATTTCAAGTTATACAGGGGTAATTAGAGAAATATATATTTAAATTAATAGGATTCTTTATCACAAAGGTTTATTTTTAAATGTTAATTATTTCGAAAAATGTTCGGGATATGAATTTGAAAAAGGAAGTAAAAAATGAACTTGAATTTTTAAAATGAATCAATTCACAATTTTTATCCAGCATCTTAGTAATTTTGTGATACTTATTGATAATCTAGCAGATATTTATCACAAATTCAATTAAATAAACTCATTACCAGAATAATAGGGCCACTAAATCTTAAATTTTGATCTTTAAATAACGCGTATTTTTTGGATTGACAAGGTTAAAACAGTAAAAAGAGAAGCAGCTGCAGGATACCTTTATTAAAAATTTTTATAAAGGTTGTAAAATACTAAGTTTGGAGTTTGGTTTATGTGTTAAATTTAATCTATTGTCTTTCAAATCTTTCAATATACATTTGAGAGTAAAATATATACGAACTCTGGTATAGAGACTTGCATAATATTTGAAAGGAAATTGATTATATGAATAATGAAAAGAAAATTTAGTAAATTCGTTCGGAAGGAACTGACCAATTCCACTTTGGTTAGATATAGAATTGAATCTTTGTGTTTTCTTGCTTCATGTACTTGTTTATATAATATCCTTATTATAAAAATAAATCCGTAACTTTGTATTAACAAATATTACAAAATATTTAGTGTTTAATCTTTGCTATTAAAGAGAAAAATATTAATATGATTCTTTGCTCATTTCAACAATTAATTAATAAATTTAAAAAATCTATACAACCAATAAACACCGTTCTAAAATAACAACGCGCGACGGGCGACGTCCCGTATAATATACCAAATTAAATGCAAGTAAGGACGTAGCGACGTACTGTACCATCCAAGTCACCAGCGGCATCGGTGCTTTACGCGATAAATTCGAACGAGTGAAACATCTTATATTTTTATTCTGTAATCTTTGACAATAGTTTATAATTTACTCTTACTCTTACTTACGTAAGAAACCTTTTTTGTTGCAAAACACTCCCCCTACACGGTGGTATTTTTTATTTTCCTCTACCTTCCTCAAAGCGCGAAATATAAGAAAATTCATTTTTTTATAATTTGGTGAACTTTTTTTTATATTAATCTACATACTTTATGGTACTTATGAAAAAAAATCAGCCGTATTGCTAATTGCTAGTTACTTGTAGTTGTTACCCTAGACCTGGCTTAAGAAGGGCAATGTCGAATTTTAATGGTCTTACCCCCCAAATTGTTTCATAACAATTCAAAAAAAATGTCAGAATTTTTAAAAAAAATTTCCCTCTATATTTACCCACCGCTAGGAAGCATTACTTTTTCCCATAAGAAAAGCATTGATTTTTCGTGTTTCTCGATCTTTTTTTTTATTTTTTTGTCGAATTTTTTGGAATTCGATACAAGCATTTTTGGTCTAGATCGATCACATCTTTATTCCCTGTATGTTGCGAAAAACGATGTGATCGATCTAGCCCAAAAATGCTTGTATCGAATTCCAAAAAATTTGACAAAAAAGTAAAAAAAATATCAAGAATCACGAAAAATCATTGCTTTTCTTTATGGGAAAAAGTAAGGCTTCCTAGCGGTGGGTAAATATGGAGGAAAGATTTTAAAAAAATTCTGACATTTTTTTCGATTTTGCCCTTCTTAAGGACAGGTCTATTGTTACATACCTTGTTACCCCTATCGTCTGGCCTATAAGAAAATGTCACTTATTTTTAAAATTTAAACCTAATCTTGTGATAATTTCTTTTATCGCCGACCGTCAGTAAAGCCGTCAATTACCTTCCTTTACTTTATCTGCCGCATTTGCGGCAGGTAAAGTATTTTGACTTTGACATTACTCGAAAATCATCAACTAACAATGTCGCGCTTCTCCCTATTACGGCTCGATAATAGTTTCCTTGCGATTTATTTATAACAAATTATTGTTGGAACTCCTTTGACTTCAGGAATTAACTTTTATAATGCTTCAGGGTGTACCTTCAATTTAAATATAACAAATAATAAGTAGATTTGTTCTATATTAGCTGTTTACTTTGTCATAATAAAATGCAATGAAATATACCTCAGTTTTTTACATTTTGAATTCTGAGCAGTTGGCGATGAAATTTTGTATGCACCACGTCAGTAAAGTGTCTTTATCGGACTCGCCAGTTATTCGCCTCGCTTCGCTCGTCTCATAATTTCAGACTCGTCCGATAAAGAATCACTTTAGTGCCTTGGTACAGGGTTATTCATTATAAATGTCCCAGCCCCTACCATAGTTATTATTGTATAAACAAAAAAATTCCTTGAATAAAAGTTGTGTGGTTATAAACTAATTTTATTATAACGTTAACAGTGGCGTGCATAGTTTGGGGTTGTATATATTATTGAATTTTTGAAAAGATGTTTCTGTTCTGATTTCAAAAATATACCATATCATACCCCTGTCTTACACCGTTCTTAAGATATTAAAGGATAAATAATACTTATATAAGTTATTATTTATTTATAATTGTAAAGTTATCTCTATTATATTCGTTATCTATTATTTGTAATTTTAATGAAATGTTGACCAAAACTTTTATTTAATATCTAAAGAACGGTGTAAGATAGGGGTATGACATGGTATATTTTTGAAATCAGAAGAACATCTTTTCAAAAATTCAATAATATATAGGGTGTTCTTATTTAAAAAAACTAATAATTTTTTTGTGTCTCCCAAACTACGCACGCCACTGTACTTTTGTTAACGTTATAATAAAATTAGTTTATAACCACACAACTTTTATTTAAAAAAAATTTGTTTATACAATAATAACTATGGTAGGGGCTGAGACATTTATAATGAATAACCCTGTACATAAATAACTATTCCTGTTTATGCAATTTTATTTATTGACTTTTAACGGACCTTTGTCTTCTTTTTGCTGGTAAATTGAAAAGTTTTGTAATTTTTCTAGGCGAAATTGTGAAAAGAGACATGGACGAAGAGGAAGAAGACGAAGAAATGATGGGAGAAGAAGAAGAGGAAGACTCCTTCGACATGTTGAAAGAAGACTCGATAACCACAATGAACGATTCCATACATTCCATGTCGGACGCGATGTCAAGTGAAAACGACATAAAAACAGAAGAAACCGTTTCTCCGATAAAACCATCCACCGCCGTTACCGAAACTGACTGTAGTGATTTCGTGACCCAACCGGTATTGAATCCCCCCAAACCGGACATTAGTGAATTCCCGCGACATACGAACAAAGATACTTTATCAATTTTAAAAGCCAAAAGGATAATTAAACATAAAACGCTCGATGGACCGCATTTAAAAAAACACCGGAGTGAACAACAACAACAGGAATAAGAATTATCGAAAATCTTGTTTTTACTTTTTATTATATTAATGTTAAGTGTTCTCAGTTGTGTAATTTCTTATTTAAAAAAAAGTATATTATATACAGAAATTCTGTAACTGGTAATTTTGTATTATGTTGGAATATTGTTACAAAAAAATGCAGGATTGAGAATTAAAAGAAAATAACATTTTACCAAGTTTTTTCCGAGTTTATTGATGTGTAGTGCGTGTAGAATCATCCATAAGACAACCGAAATCATGATTTGTCGGAGGAGAAAAAAAAAGAAGGAAAAAAGGAAAAAAAATAAGAAGAGAAGAGAAAATATTTAGTCCAGTATCGGGTTAGCATTAAAGGTGGATGTAAGAGCAGTATGCGAGATTTTTGATAAAACCCCTTAAAAATATCATGGTTAATGATAATCCGTTGCCTCCACCGCTTATAGGCTGTACTAATGAGTACACACATATTTCATATTTTGCTTGGATATAAATTTATAATAGTAAATATGATATCAAAAATTACTAATAATAGGAAATAAACCAGTTTCCATTGGAAATTACTCCCAAATTTTAAAACAAAATTCAAATTTCGATGCAATTTCCGACCACAACCCGAGGATTTCCGAACGCTACAGATGATACGTGTGATGTCATATCTCTTGTGTTTACTTATGTCGATATGGCCGGTATTGCATTAGGTTATGTGTAGTTGTGTGTTTATATTGTATTTCAATCAACTATTAATTGCTTCATCGACGTAAAAATATCATTTATATGTTTGTTTGAGACCATTACGTGTTTGTGTGTGCTTTTTTTTATTTCTAAAAGTCAACGTAAAGTGGAAAGTGGACATAAATATTCGATATTTCCGAGGATATTTTAAAACTTTTAGAAGAAAATATTTTATTTACTAGTTCAGTGTTCAGTGACGATTCTTTCATATTTTGTGAGTAAAGATATGGCTAGCGAAGGTTTTGTGAAAGCACAAACTGATAACTTGCCCAAAGTAGACTCATTTATGCTACTTGAATTTATGAAGTCAAACAGCTGCTTTAATGCAGAGGAAATAAGAGGAGTTGAAGCATTATCGTAAGTACCATTTAAATTATGTATTTCGTAAGAAAATGATGTTTTTATGGTTGATTCCTAGACATATAAGTACATAACCTCAAACTATTTAAGAATGGAAATTACCAGCATAGAAGTAGGTACTTACATTAAAATGGTCTTCACAAACAAAAGCAGTAATATTTGTCGAAATATCGTCTTTGTTTCGACGCATAGCTTGCAACCATAATGCCCTTCTCTTGAGTGTATTTTTGCTTGCGCCACCAGATAAAGTAACAAATATTTTGTCTGGAGTTTTAATAGACGTTGATTTACACACTGGAACAATGCAATACTTGGAATACAAAGTTTTTTTTCGGCTTTATCCATTTTTAAAGCTTTCAGAAACAAATTAGGTCACAAGAACTCAGAGCGTGATACACGAATAAGAATGTAAACAAATGGAGTGACGTCAACGGATGGGGCAGCCATCTTTATGACGTAAAGCGCGTTTTGGTGGACTTTCAAATTTCATGATTTTTAAAATCGTTTTAAAAGTTAAATTTATATTTTTTTGAAAAGATAGGCATGCAAGGTGTTAGGAGACATGATAAAGCGTCAATTCCCACCAATAGCAAAATTTATGCTTGTACCCTATTGCACAATAACATTTTATAGCCAAAGCAAAGAAAAATGGGCCTATTTTTCGACATATTTTCGAATTCTACTCGAAAAGTATTGTATTTATCGTGCATATGTAAAGGAACAAAGTTATAGAGCGTTAAATTTGCTATAGTAATGTTGATGAACATCCCTCCCAATTAGGACCATATAATATTTAACTACTAACATGAGAACTCCTTTTATTATTCATCTCACGTGTCTAATGAGAAGTAGCTCATTTTTATCCTAACCTTAAAATAATACACAATGAACTAAGGGGAATAAACGGAAGTGACGACTTGACATTGACAGATAAACTAATTGATGATGCAATGATGATGCAATCACGAAAACTACTTTCTTTCTTTCGCTTCTTGTTAAATGGTGTACTCTGTGGTTATAGGAGCGTGAAATTTGTTATAAAATTCTGTGGTTCAAAATATGAAAATTCCATTCCCTGCAGCCACAACGGATGAATAAGTGAGAAGAAAATTGAAAAAACAGCTGTTTTTCAGACGCGAAATACTAATGCAATTTACGAAGCAATGTAAATCATTATTCTTTCTCTTAAAACTGCCCCAGGCTAGAGCACTCCACCTCAGGGAGCGGAATTCGGCACCAATTAAACTATTTTATACACTATCACTGGGATGGGGTGTACAATTAATATTAAATTGGACGCCACCAGCTTTTTAATCGAACGAAGCAATTGAAACAAGAAACCAAAGGTGGAAAGCTGGAAACACCTTGCAAGAAATTAAAGTTAAGTTAAAAAAATAAATAAAATGAATCTACTTATTCCCGTACACGTTTATCCAATTCAATAATTATTGAATAATCAATACAAAGAATGAAATAATTATTTATTGAATTATTTGAAACAACATAAATTGAATATTTCAAAAAAACCAAACGAAGAGAATATTAATTGTTATTAGCACGCCAAATCCAAATCTTACACACGCTATAGATAAGACGAAGGAACTTATCTTAAAGGGCTGAGGATGTTTGCAGCTCTTAGCGCGATGGGCGTGGCGGTGATGTCTTCTCTCGCACGGATCGGAAACAAAGGTGACTTGTGTTTGCCTTCTTAAGAATGGAACTTGCCTTGAGCTTGACCTAAATTTGCTTTGAAGTTGCCTAAAACTTGCCTTGAAAATAGAACTTAAAGTTGCCTAAAACTTGCCGGCTGCAGAGCAACCAAACAATAGAAATTGTTCACCAAAATTGAAAATAAAATATAATTACTGTTGCCTTCTGTGGCAGATAGAGGAAAAAAAAGAGTCAACTCGAAAATTGAAATTTCGAACATCGACAGACATAAATGGAAGGGGAATTTGATAAAAATTAATGTTTTATTTCAGAGTGGCTAATGCGACAAAGAAACGGCATGCTTAGAAATTTGGGAGGAAGTGACTAATGAGCCAAAAAATTCACTAAATGAAATAGTTTTTCAGACGAAAAACATAACAGCTGAACAGCATGTTACAAAACGTTATTTATTCACGAACTGAATGCAACAAACGCGGTTTCGATATCTTATTTAGTTGCTGAGTAATCTAATTGTTAATAAACATAAGGTAAAAGGAATAGACATTGTCATAATAAAGACACATGCCACAAAAAATTGTTTAAACTTATAATAATGTTTTAACACATACTAGAAGGTTACAGCTATCATACGCAATGATTTAATCAACAATTTTTTCGGTTTAACTGACTCAGTCGTTAGTTTTAAAAAGTGGTTGAAATTTTACCTTAGTAACAATTAAGATATCAGTGCGGGCTTCTATTTTAATTGAAATCTGAAAAAACCCACTTAAAGTACTTGGAAAAACACAACTTTTGGCGTTTTGAACGTTCAATTCGGACCATTAAATCCTGAGTTATTGGATCCCAAACTCCCAACGATTTTAGGCAAACGATCGACAAGCTAACGAAAAAGAAAATACCGACCTGCAAGTACGATTCAACCTCTAGCCACAAATTATAATCTGTGCTTTCGCCGCTATACTCAGCCATGCCCTCCCCTCGGAATCACAGCGCCGAGAGCCTCTTCCGCGCACATCTCTCTCCAATTTGATTTAATTGTTGATAAGTTATGAAAGGTGGGTGTGTTGAGAAATATCCCGACTGGACTAATAATGCCTCTGATGTGTAGGGCGCCTTCTTGCGCCCAAATTACGAATATGCAACCTTCTTCTGATAATTTGACCAGAAACAAGTTGTCCAGTAGCTTGTCTAAAGAAGCTGTATTGGGCAAATCAATGGGTACATTTTTATGACAAAAAACGTAGTGGAAAAAGAGACTGTCATTTTGTAAGACACTACATAGTATGAACCTGATATATCTTCAAGTAATAAGGAACTTAGCGAAAACCAGTTTGAGAGGGTTTTTTTGGGATGACAAATTAACTGCCACAGTCTGTTTTTGTATAAAATCATTTTTCTCCTCCAAATGGAGTAATGAAATTTTCGAAAATCCACTTTTCAAAACAAAAGATGCTCATAACTCGACTAATATGATACATAGAACGTTCTATTCCTCAATAATCGATTCTGGCTTGAGACCTGTGGAATTCACAAGACAGATCACGTCTAAAATAAAACCAATATACCTATATCGCCCTGTAGATTAAAAACTGTAGACATTCCCTGGGAAGATATAAAATTAAACGCCTGTCGTATTTTCGTTTACGCATCTCTTTATAAGACTTTTTAAAAGGTGCCATGTCAAATCTACCTTTTGCAGCTAACGAGTGGCTAACGCTCTCCGTTTTTGATTATGTCATTAACTTTGATGATAGATAGATCACACTCTTGCCCTTATTTCTCCAGCTACTGCCAGCACTTTATTGGATGATATCCTTTTTCCCGCCTCGTCTGAAATCAATCGATTAAGGATATTTTATACGCCATTATCCATTTATTTCAGCCCCGATGTCGTCGGGAATCTTCATAAATATATTACCTCAAAGGTGGTTGAGAAAAAACCGAACAGATTATTTAATTTTTCTTGGACTAAATGAGATTTTACGAGTTGATAGATTGCTTATTATCCCAAAAATTGTTCGTTTATTCAGAAAAAACGTTCAAAGGCGTACGCAATTTTTTTTATGGGTAAGAATTAATTTGGTAACAGTGCAGATATGTTTTGTTGCATTTTTCATTGACTTCATTATTCCTTATTACTATTTTAAAATAAAATTGCTTGTATTAAAGCATTTTATAACATTAAGGTGGACTAGCAAATCTTTTTAATTACATTTTCCGCCAAAAGTGTTTGTTTTTTGTTGTTTTTAGCATCCCTTAAACATATCTTGTGTACGTCACTGCATTGTTGTTCTTCTAACCGTTGATCATTTCAATTATAGTCAAATGCAGTCTTATCATGAAGGTCATACGATTCAACAAAGACATACTCACTGTTTTTGTTTTCTTTTATTGCGTTTAATCATAACTTCCAAATAAAATCCGTAAGATGAATAAGACAGACTTATGTAATTTTGACGGGAGAAAAAAAGCATATGTCATGGAGGTAAAAGAGAGAGGAGGGAAGGTAAGCGAGGTAAAGTCTATATAGAAAGGACAAGGAGTAATAAATCATTCATCTAAGTAGATTTCATAGACGTACCAAAATATATTTTAAGAGGGTATACCGTAAGGTACATTTTGTATTGAACGAATGAGTTGCAGCTATGCTAAAGAATATACGATTTAGGTCAGAGGTAACGGGATGTACTAATTTCAATAAAAAAAAGTGATAGAGGTACATAAATTTTAATAAGTTTGATAA
>CAJUYI010002055.1:0-37733 GCA_910591695.1 Galerucella pusilla
TTGTGGAGTCATTTAAAAACAGTTAGTTTCATTTAAAACCATACTTTTTTGAATGTTATTTTGAACATTCCGTTCACACTTTCACAATTCTTCTCGCAGAAATCCTTAGAACAATATTCAATTATTGATCTACATTGAATGTGGTGCAAGAAAAAAGACTATCTGGAAATTTGGACAAATGTACACTACCTGGTTTTAAACTAGGAGGAGCATATTAAGAAGCATCAGTCACACCACTAAAAGTTACAAGATTTGGAGAGTGTTCCGAATTTGACGTGTTCAGACTTTTTGACGTGAAATATATTTTGTAGAACTCGCAGTTGTCATGTCTAAATAATTAATCATCATTGGCCTCAGGCCATGACAAAAGTAGTAATAACCAAATGTCACATTATTATGAAAAAATGTATAATTATAATATATAAGTAGTTTATGTAAAATGTGTTAATGATTTGAGTTTGATGATAAAATATTTGCAAAAATAAGATTTCACTTTTAAACTGACATTTTCAACATGAAAAAACAAGCAAGGACTGTAGATTTTGTTTAACCTAAACGAAATAAATATTGAAAATAGCTATTAACTTGATAGAATATAATAGTTTGTTAAAAATAAAACATTAAATGACAAAAAGTGGTAATAATAAAGATTGAACTAATGATTGTTATTGTATAAACACGAAACTGTCAAATGTCGTTGGCAGTTTTATCAAAAGAGCAGTGTGAAACGAGCGGCAATCTGACCAACCTTTAGTCAACAGAAATGCCAACTTAAATTCAAATCGCTCCTCTTACGGTGGATTCATGCAACATCAACTAAAATAAAACTACATAATTGAAAATTAGTATTAAATTTAAACTAAGAATAGTCAACTGTTCATGAACCATAAACTAAGAAATTAATAAATCACCAACTTGTGCATCAGTCATTTGTCAAAGCTTCCAATAGTAATCGAGCTGTCAGACAGCTGAATATAAATAATAAACGTGAACCAACTTGTTTACGAGAAGTATTGTTGTAAACTATAAAAATAATTTCAAACATGCAATACAAGCTCACGTAAGCAAGAGCTCAACACAAATCATCAGTAGTTGATCTGTGGTTATGGCTTTAACGCTTGCGTTTATGGAAGGAATTACTCCTTGGTTAAAAGTTGGCCATCTTTCTTAGTTTTAATTTAAATCTTAATTTCTTGCATGAGCATCTTCAGTACATTACATAGTTTTATATTCTTAGTTTTAGTTTTAAGCTTTGCTTGCATGAATCCACCTTTAGATTAAAAACAAGGAAAAGTATACTTTCGAATGTATTTGCCTAATTTTTAATTTTAATTGTAATAAAAGCGTATAAATGTATTGATTACTGAAAATTAGTTTTTGTCCCTTCTACAATCTATTTTAAGAAATTTCAGTATTATATTGTAAAAATTCTAGTCGATAGATTTATTTTTCGATGTGAAAATGTTCAAAAAAAAGGCAGCTGTATATTTATCAATCTATTTATTTTTTTAAGTTATTTCAAATCTTTGTAGATAAATATTTTTTTTTAAATAAGGTATTTTTGGGGTCGATAATTTTTTTTGACTGTATTATTTTTAAGAAAAAACTTGTACTTATTTTTTGTATAAATTTCAATAGTTTTTTCATAATTTCTCTATGCAATAAACGTATTTATTAGCAATTGTCTTTTTTATTATTCTGTATCTGTAAAGTAGGGAGGGTGACTGTAGGCTCACAGCACTTAGACTACATGTCACCCATTGTAGACAGGTCACTAGGAGACATCGGCAGGTGTAGGCCAAGACTCACCGAACACACACTCTCCTATTGACGATTACTTCGGACACTCGCATAAGGGTAAGGACAGAAAGAAAGCGGGTTACCTGCTGGCTGATTACCGGAGCCGAAAACCTGCGCCGAAAGAGGCAGGCTAGCACACAGAGAGAAAGCGAGTAATCGGGATCGGCTTCTGTTTTCGTTGATTTATTTTATTAGTTGGAGGTAAGTAAGTAGTGCAAAAATGTCTTCTTCATCTGACGTAGAAATTTTGTTGAACAATTCGTTTTTAGAATTAAAAAGTAGGAAAAGATGTATTCATCCTATTAATCAAAATAGAACACAATTTGGAGAGTATCATCAGTTGCTTAAACAATTAAAAGATCGTCCAGATTTCTATTACTGTGGAATTCATCACATTTGTTTCATACAGGAATTAGTTTGAAAACAGCAGAAATTAACGCTTTCGTATCCATTGCCTGCTCGCTTATAATTAAATATTCATTCCGGTAAAATGCCAGCAGCTTGCTACACGCGCCGACAAGCTTCAGCCTGTTTTGTCTCTGTGCGTCCACGTTCAATACGCATACTGATTTTAGGCGCCGATCGGCACCGATAACCAGCGAGCAGGCAACCCGCTTTCTTTCTGTCCGTACCCTAAGACATGCCTGACAGTTTCATCTTCCTGTTCGCACATCCTGCATAGAGCTGTATCCACTAGCCCCTTAGTATGGAGGTGTTTCCTTAGTTGACAGTGGCCAGTCCGAAATCCTACTGTTAAACGTAGGTTTTTCCTGGTCATCGCCAAATATTTCTTCGACGCCAGCTTCCCAGGGTCGCCTAGGGTGACCCTGACAAGACTGCATTCTTTGGCTCCATCCAATCTCTCAAGCGATTGAGCATGGGTGTAACGTTTGGCTAGTTCCGCAATTGTCGAAGTCGTCAGGACGTAGGAAGTAGGTGTCACTGGGTTTTTAGTTCAGCCGCTTCCCTGTCTAAAGAATCGGCAATGCGTTTACCTTTACTCTTGTCGTGCCCTTTAACCCACTTCAGGATAATATTGTTATCTGCCGAGGCGTTAGCTAAGTCTTGGTGGCACTCTAGTACTAGCCCCGATATAACACGTTGTCTGCTCAAGGCTAATAGGGCTTGTCTATACTGTCAGTGCAGATTGTTAAGTTCTTGCCAGAAATTCCTTTTCTGGTTATTCGATTTGTGGCAATTGAGATACCAGCCAGTTCTGTTTGAACCACGCAGGTATTTTCCCCATACCCCATTTTATCCCTAGGCTTAGTGCTTTGGAGTAAACTCCACATCCTGACCCTTCTTTCGTTTTTGAGACATCTGTATATAGGCGTATAGCATTCGCAGCATCTGACTCTGTGTTCTTTTTTATTAGATGTCAAAGATAATAGTTTACTACTTTTATAACGCATTATAAATTTGAAAATTACTTTTTAAAGACGATACCGTTGACTAAGAAACAACTACCCAGATAGCACACTACATCTTAAAGACGTCCAGTTCATGTCTTACTTTGGTCCAAACGTCCTGGTACGTAAAACGGACGTTTTTAAGAGGTCCTTCTTACGACAAGTTTAAAACGCCTTTGTAGGGATGTTTTAAAGACGTCTTAAATATGTTGGTGATGTGGACGTTCAACTCTTTTAGCAATTTTTAATGGGGCAAGTCTCCAGCATCACTAAATTATTGAGCACTTGAAAGGTAGAGGGCGACACAGACATACACTATCTATTCATGTCATCCTTCGAGATGAGAATCATATGAATCAACATTTGATACTAACCTAACAATGGACTCAGATCAGATAGTAAGTAGTTGAATATTATGGAGAAAAGAGAAAAGTCAGGAGAACTATATCTAGAAGTGGGGAGAGTAAAATTTTTCAAAAAAACCCACTTCTAAATCTAAATATAAACACTTTGAAGGTGGGAAGAATATTTCAATAATAGTTATTAGCTAAATTAGTTAAAGATATAATATATATAAAGATATAAAGATATAATTATAGTATAAGTTTGTGGAATTAGATAAAAGGGCATTATAACATTTATTTTCATCAAGTAAAAAGACGGTATATAAACACGTCCAAAACTGTGTGTCTTGAAGACGTACAAAAATGGATGTCCCAAAGACGTACAAAAATGGATGTCCCAAAGACGCCTTGTTTTGTAACAATGTACGTCCTAAAGACGTCTTCAAAACAGATTTTGGATATTAGTGGACATCTTCGAAACGTCATGAACATCGTGAACAAACGTCTTTAAGATGTCTTTGAAACGTGTTTGTGCTATCTGGGTACTACTCCCCTGGCTATATACCACGACTAGAAAGATACGAGGGACTAATTGCAGAAAGGCTCCCACCAATCAGAGTGTACATACCTACAGCTTTTATTCTTCCATTCAATAAGACTGTATAACAGCGTAGCGCAATGGAAGCTTGCCCCCAAAAATGTTTTTTTCGTGTTAGTTGGAAGCGATGTTTATATACTGTACTTATACCTTTTTCAAACGTTTTTCTTGCCATTGCCCATATTCTATAAGTTTCAGTCATTTTCCTTGTCGAAAAAATATCAAATACTTCATTTTCCTTCCCCTTCCCTTCTCTCATTACAGCTCAACTTCGCTCCGATACTCTGATTGGTGGGAGCCTCTCTGCAATTAGCCTCTCGTTAGCCTCTCTTAGCCTGACCACAAGAAGGCGTATTCTATAAGGACAAATTTTAAAACTAATTTTTTACAAGATTCATAATAAAACACTCTAAGGAGGAATATATTATTCAAGTAGTTTATCCCGCTATCCGCTATATCCCACTGGCATAGAATTTGTGGTGCTGCTTCTTCCTCCAATTGACAGAATTTAGTAGGCATTCGGCATACTACACTCTCCCTCCAAAATACTTTAACTGGATATAAATAGTCACTTATAAATACCACAATTTTTTGGTAATTCGCTTAAAATTGTTTAGAAACTACAGTTTTTTCATATGGACAAACTCTTTTGCAAAATTATAAAAATGTATCTGGAGTCAGTTAAATAAGCTGTAAAGTAAAAAACTAAAAAACCTAATAACACATTGCCATGCTCTTGCAATAAACCACAGACATTTTTTATATGTCTGTGCAATAAACAAACTAAGGTTAGTGGCAACATTGTGCTCTCTTCACCACAGACCAAATTGCTCTTCACAAATGGAGACTAGATATAGTTCTGTGGCTCTCTTGTCTAGTACTAACCTAACTTCACACGTGATATCACTCTTGTTTTTGTGTCAATGTCAAATAGACATTTCCTGACTTGACAATTGGAAAAAAAACAATAATTATTCTTATCATATATTCACTTATTTAAATGAATCAGACACATTGGTTTCTATTATTTTTGCGCAGTTTAAATAGTATATGAATTTCAATGTAATGAAATAGTAGTGGAGTAAGTGAAAATGTTTACAGAAGATTTTTATAGATACACAGTCCTATCTACACCAAATGTTACATATACCAGGTAAAGTCTCCATACATTGTTTATATATTCTAATTCATTTTATTATACAATAATCACCTTCCAGAACAAGATGGTATCAACAAAGAAGATTTTCTCTACTAGTAGTTGTACTAGTATCACCAGTTGTTCTATTCTTTATATTGTATGGCGTTTTGTTTGGATTTCATAGAAATATTATATATCCTAGGACATCAACTAAGAGTGAGTGGAGAAATATTTGGAATTTTAACTTAACCTATAACCACAATTTGTAAAGTAGATCTATTGTTACTAGTACATTGGGTTACTTTTATTTCAGTACACCAGGAAAGTATTCAGCGAGCATTAATTTATAGTAGAATGTATATTGCTAACAAAACTATTGACAATATTCCACAGCTTAAGGTACATAAAAAGTTGCCTGTTGATAAATTCAAACTTGTTTGCTATTATACATTACCTAGTGATGATAAAAACAGCTTAAAAGTGGAAGATTTGGATCCTAACCTCTGTACACATATTAATGCAGCCTTTGGTAAAATTATCAACAATACTTTATATATGAGTGAAAAACAGTTGGAAGGTCTGAAAAGTTTAGTCAAGCTTAAGGAGGTCAATAAAGATTTAAAGATTCTAGTCAGCGTTGGTGGGTCTGGAAACATTGACAATGGATTTCCAGAAATGGTGTATAATCACAGCAACAGAAAAATGTAAGATATCTACACAATTTTTGTGATTTTAATGTATTTTAACAAAGTTATTTTCTATGCAGTGTTGGTTTTCAAGACTAGCAATGTTATTATCACATACAAAGTATGTTTAATTTATTTGTCCTTAATTGTGTCACATGTGTAGCTTAATATTACAAAGTTACAAATTTCTCTTTTATAATATTCAGTGTATCATTCTCAGGGATTTTCTTATCTGGAATAATTTCATACACAAAACATTCACTATTATTTACAATACAGCAGCTTGGATAATATTTAACAAGTGGTTATCAATTTCATCCCACTGGAAATCTACCAAATTATTCAAATAGTTGGGATTCATATTTTTATACCAAATGATTTAATATTGACAATGATATACAAATTTGCTAGTAGAACCATGTATTTATAGAGAAAACAGGAAACAATATTATATGATGACAGAATACAGAAAGCATTTGTCTCAGGTGTTTGTATTAATTTCATTAAGTACATAGTTTGTGAACTATATTTAATTCAATTGCAGGAGTGTTTCTCTTCTTTTTCTCTAAGAGTTTTTTCCTTGTGTTGTAGTTATTGCTGTTTGCTGTTTTTTTTCATTCCCTGCTTTGAGAATAATAGGTATATGATTAAGAAAGGTAACCCACTGTCATTGACACTTGAGAAATTTTTTGGTACAGCCTTAGATGTGGTTCTTTGAATCTCTTGTTGTTTTGTTGGGTTTTTTATTACAAGAATTTATGCCTGTAAGACTTTGCATCTATTCATAAATCTATACGGATTCTGGATGTTTAAATTTCTGGAGTATATGCCATATTCCATAATAGAGCAATCTGTAAATACTGAGATTTTGTGTTCCTTCATTATTGATTTCTTATCCCAGTTCTCTCTTGTTGAGAAGTTAATCTCCCTCACAAAGTTACCCCTGAGAGTCAATTAAATCGTTTTCTCTATTAATAGCTGCTTTGCCTTTGAACTTTTCTAACAAGTTTCAAAACTATCAAGCTGGTTTTTTTTATATACATATAGTTGTCACTTCCTTTATAAGGAAATTCCTTTAGCGAAACACAAATATAGATAAGAAGCTCAAATACTTTTCTGTTATTTGATATGTACCAAAATCACAAGTTTTAATTAAGATGGTGAAGATAGAAAAAGATAAAAAGCTAATTAACCCAAATTTCATCAATTATGCAGGTACAATTAAATATAAACACCCTCAAGAGAATACTTTGTAACTCCACATTTTTGTGAGGTTGTTGAATAGATGAGGCTTTTACTTGATGTAGTTCCATAGTAAATTATGAAATCAAACAATTTTATTTTGTTAAATCTACATTATATTTAACCTTAAAGTTGTGACGCGTTTCGCTAACACAGTAGCTTTTTCAAACGAATGGAGGTATAATGAGAAATTTTCAATTATACCTCCATTCGTTTGAAAAAGCTACTGTGTTAGCGAAACGCGTCACAACTTTAAGGTTAAATATAATGTAGATTTAACAAAATAAAATTGTTTGATTTCATAATTCCCTTATGTGTTTAATTGAACCATACATATGATAAAAACATTTTTAATATTCTAATTTTGTGTTAACCTACAAAATGTGAATTGAAGTGATTGCAGTCAAATGTCAAATTATTAATATGACGCTGGTTTTGACAACAACTTCGCGAATTCGACTGCAACTTCAAAGGGGTTCTTCTTAGGTGAAACGGAGTCTGCTATAAGCATGTAACGACTTTAATAGGCAATTTTTTGAGCTACTTTAATCTAATTTTCGTTCAGTAATATTTGAGTTCAACGCGCTTAGACAGACAGACTAACTACATTAAATTATAGATAAGCACAAGAAGCAAATTACCAAGATAACAAACTCTTAAACAATATAATGAAAATTATAATTTCCAAATAGAATGTTTTTTTTTTAATCTGAACCAAAAAAAATGTTATTGTAATACTTGATATGTTTCAGCTTTATAAAATCGGTAGTAAACTATGTAAAAACCGTAAACATTGACGGCGTAGATTTAGATTGGGAATTTCCGAACCTCGATACACATGATAAACTACAGAGGATGCATTTCACTCAACTTCTGGAAGAATTTCGACAAAGTATCAACAGACAAACAAAACCATATCTTCTGACGGTTGCTGTAGCTTCACCGATTACATTAATCACCAATAGCTATGACGTTGCATATATGAATGAGTAAGTATTTTTGTGGGGAAATACAGCCAGCAATAATATAAAAAAAATTTATTCACAACATTTGTTATGTCAGCTTTGGTTGTCTATGCTGGTAGTCCACTAAATCCAAAGTTGATAGAAAATTGTAAATTTTGTTCAGGAAGCTTATCACATTTTTTATATTTTCATTTCAACGTTTCAGTAGCCTTCCGGCTATCGTTATCAAAAATACTAAAATGTTCTTATCTTTGTAACACAAAAATTGACAAGACTATCAATAATATTTTGAAGCCAACAAGAAATTTAATCTAATATTGCAAGATTGGGCTTTTGATATGCAAAAATGTGACGTGGAAGACTGCAAAGAAGCGGTAGTTAAAACATTTTCAACACCACCGCTAAAATGCTACAAACTAAATATTATAAAGAATTCAATATTGCATTTAACCCCTTCATCTACGTACAGTTTAATACATCACAAGCTGCAAATAATAATGCTAAAGGTAAAATCCTACAAGGACAACCCGTGTACTTAGGTCCAGGAGCTGGCCGAGACAATTCACTAGTTGGTGGTATTCCTTTCCCAACATAGAAGGAGTGAGGGTGTTGAAGAAATAAAAAAATACAATCATCATTACGTAACCTGTACATGTTAAAATTCATTTTTGTCAACTTGATCGTTTCTTACCAAAATGATAAAAGTTAACCGAAAGGAGAAAGAAAGAAATTATATCACATTTTGGTGTTTGAATTAGCTTAGCGCGAAGGAGAAGCATCTTAATGTAAAATCACTTATTGCTTATCCGACATTGAAAAGAAAGTGAACTCGTATAATTCTATATCAAGGAGGTGATAATAAATAATATAACAGCAAATGGATTACACCTAATATTTTAGAGGAATATATTATTTGAACTGTTAATGGAAAAACAATCTGGAGACAAATTTCCACTTTTTGCAATAATAATAAAGGATATAAATTTCAGCCAGAATAAACATGTATATGACCCACTTAATTTTATCAACTGTTTTTCCTGTTTATATAAATTAATAAGTCAAAATCGTATTGATTATTATTATAAGCTGTACATTAAATGAATTGACTTAGTAGTTTAATTATTTTATAGTATGTAAATAGATAGGTTGTTTTTAAGATTACCCTGAGAGTATTTTTATTTTGAATAAATCCTTGCGAAAGTTTACTGATAAATTTACTCAATTGTATTATATATTTACGATACATCTTCTTGCTCATAAAATATATTGTTTATTAGATATCATCCCGACAATATAAGCATAATGACGTTATTATTTTATTAAAAACAAAGCATTTTATCAACCGACACATGGCAATGTCAATATAGGGAATATAAACAAAACAAAGAGATTGCTGCAACTCATTTGACGTGCATAATGCACTAAAAACATTTTAAGTTATAAAGGGTGGCTCTAACAGAATTTACGTAGTTAAATTTTTTTTATCAACTTCTTAAACTTAAGAAAACTTATTTTCATCGTTAATATGTTTATACTAAAGCTATATTAGACGAGGTTTTGGATGGTTGCCTATCTGCGTCTTGGGCCCATTTTCTGCCCTTGTGATACATGATCTTCAATCTTTTTAGGGTCCAATATATTTTTCAAAATTTTTCCTTCAAAAACCCGTAGTCTTTTTTTGTTTCACTTCCGTAGACTCTGTTTCACATAAGAAGAACCCTCTAGAAGTTGGAGTCTTAAGCGCGAAGAAGCTGCTTAGGCTTTGACCAATATTGATATTCAGATATTGTTATGTTCAGCTTCATCGCGCATACGACTGCAACTTCTAGTGGGTTCCTCTTATGTGAAACGGAGTCCACTACTTATTGGTCTAATGGAGGCTTTGTAAATTTTTATCGTTGTATTTTTACTAATGCTTTTGCTAGTTAGCAGCTTCTTGTAATGGAAGAAAGCTGTGTTATACTTTGGCAAGTTTATCTGAAGCCGTGAAAGGAATGCAGTCGACAACATTTGATATTGCCACGTTTAACTATGAAAAAGCTAAAGCGCTAAGCATGTAGTGATAATAATCATAAAAGAGACTTGTTATTATTAACAATATCAACAATATGATTAAACGTTAATTATTTAATGTACTTATTTGCTTGGAATTTTTCTATTAACATTATTTTTTCAATTTATAAATATCAAAAGATGAACACTTCTAAATTTGTTATGGGCTTCTTCAAGCTCTGGCAGCGTAGTGTAGCTTCAGATAAACTTGCCAAAATATACATGCTAATAAAATAATATACTATTATATCATTCTTGTCAATTGATTGTTTTACTTTCGAACTAAAACACGGTGGTTCGCAAGATGGAAGTATGTATAACTATCAATTGTCATGTTGATATTATTTTGTTTTTTTTTGCTAAATTTATTCGTATTTTTAGCTATGTAGATTTTATAAACATGATGTCCTACGACTACCATTTCTACTCGAAGTGGACACCATTTACAGGATTTAACAGTCCTTTATATGCATCAGACGAAGAAGTCTTCTATTTTCAAACACAAAATGTAAATTATTCAGCGAACCTTTGGAATCACTTAGGAATGGACCGTGCCAAAATTATCGTCGGACTTCCGACCTATGGGCATACTTATAAGTAAGTATTCTCAAAGAATCTATTGAAAGATTTCTTGAATTAATAGATTTTTGCAAAGGTTTCTTTTGAAAAAGAAATAAAAACACGTTTTCGCGCCTAGATGCTGTTCTCCCTCGTTGCTTGCGAGGTTAATTATAGTTGTAATCGAGAGAGCAACTCGAACGGTCACCCAGTTAAGACCTACAGTTTCCTTTCCCTTTTAAATTCGAATTTAATGTAAACGGACCTTAAGACTGTAGTTAAGCACTCATTCTTTTTTTGGGGGTTATTTCCTGGGGGATAAATTACAAAAATCCTCTTGGTGTGTCAAAGAGGTGGTTTCATCCACAAAACTCGTATGTAGTTTTGTGGTTAAAACAAATGATAATTGACTTGACACTTGACACATGACAGCTGCATACAAAAACTAATTCTTCTTCTTCTAGATTAGTAAACGTCAAAAACAACGGACTCTACGCTCCAGCTATTGGTTACGGAAGATTGGGTAACTTGGGTTTCGTCGACTATTTTGACGTATGTAAATTTTTGACGATCAACCAGATTTCACCGGTTTTCGACATGGAAGTAAAAAGCCCGTACGCTTCCAAATTTTACGAATGGATCTCTTTCGAAAATACACAAAGTCTTACGTATAAAGCAGAATACATTCGAGATCAACAATTCGGTGGTGCCATGGTGTGGAGTCTCAATTCCGACGATTTTAAATTGAACTGTCAAGTTGACGGTAAAGAAGTTGATAAATTTCCGTTGGTAAAAAGTATTAAAAACGCTTTGTTCAGTACTAGATAATAAGATGGTGTATATAAAATAATTAAATAGATATTGTTCAATGCATCACAGTGCTCCGATTTTTTTGTTTCATAGAAATTTTGGATTTAATTGAAAAGGAATTAAATGCTGTAAAAAGATCCACAAAGCTTGCTAGACCAGCGCTCGTAGACACAAAAATAGTGTTTGGTTACCATACTGTTTACTGACTTTTTCGGATTTTTCTACTGTAGTTCATACGATAAAAAGACGATGACGTTGCAAAACAAAATATTGTGATGTTGCCAAGCTGTAGTTTTTTTTTACTTAACGAAAACTAGGAAAGTCAATCTGACCAGATTGACAGCTCTTAACAAATAGCGAACCCATCTTGGCATTCTCGTTCAAAATAGCCTAACAAAGATGTTACCATCTCTTGACTTTTACTGTTCAGCTTTTCGGCATTTTATCAACTACACACTGCAAATTTGCCTAAATAATTAGTTATGGAAATAACTGGTTTTTTAATCTTGAAGCAACAATGAATTTAAAGGCACCAAAAAAACTTGTAAACATTAGACGATGATCGAATGTCAATAAACGTGAAAACAAACTGGAGAATTTTACCAGTTGATCTGACAACGTCTAAGGGCCAGTTGTATGTAACGTAGTTAACCAATTGATCAACTGAACCAGGTTCACATGTGTTGACCATAGTCAAATCAATCAATCGTTGTACGAAAGGTGTTCGTGTTGTGGTCAGTTGAACCACGGTCAAATTAATATTTTCATGTTGGTTATCCGAATCTCTAGTAACATTCGAGCATTTTATCAATATTGTTGGTACTAACTTGGAAAATCGTCATAGTTTTTGTATACTGTGAAATCGTTAATCAATGACAGTGTGATGACAGTCAGTGATCAAAAGCGTGCATAAGAATAATTTGTGGCTTCAGTTGGCTGAAGAATTTAATTCTATCAGTGCAACTACACAACGAACAAGCGTCGTGCTTTTAAATAATATAGAAATATTAAAAAAAGAGTAAAGAAAAAGTATGCTGACGAAAAATGTTATGCTCAAGGCACTGGCGGTGGTCCATATAAAAAAATTAAATTGGATGATGTAGATACTTGCAGTGCCTTTTGATATTCTGAATATATCAAAAAATTCATTTTCCGTCCACTTTTCAAAATTATTTTTTCTTGCTCGAAATATGCGAGCGTTTCTCCATAAACCAAAAACCCAGCATAAAATCTCAATGTAAGAATTGCTATACCGGTCTGAAAAAGCATCGTAAAACCAACTACTTTCATTCTAGGTATAAATTTTGGTATAACTTTATACCCAGTATAACTATACCTAGTATAAATCTCTCTTGTAAAACCGGCCCTAAGGAATAAAAGTCGTATACAAATAAGTAAATAAACCTTCTTCACTTCTCTTATCATTTCTAGAAAATCCTCATGATCCGTTAATTCTTCAAAATAATTCACGTTTTCCATTGTAAACAATAAAAAGTAAAATTATAGTATTATGACAGTCAATTATAAGATATGTCACATCAGAATTTGACGTTTATTCCATGAACTTTAGTTAAACCACCATTTTTGGTGGTTCAGTGAAATGCATAGTTAACTCATGAGTTAACCAAAATAATTCTTGACTATGTTTCGTACAACACTCTAATAGCTGTGATCATGGGTTAACCATAGACATTAGGTTAACTATGCTTCATACAACTGGCCCTTAAAGTTTTGCCAACCCGTTAGCTGTAAATTACCCTGGCTGTTGAAATTAAATTGTATTTACTATTGTTGGTAAATTAATATTTATTCTGATAAGCAGGAAAGTAAATAAAAATAACATCATCGTCTTTTTATCGTATAAATCCTATATAATATAATATGTATAATAAGTTGATGCTACGACATTAACCCATTCAGTCATTTCCGGAGTAAAAGTTTCGTCAATATTCATCTTTTTCAATCAAAACATCAGTCAATTTAAACATTTGAACGAACATTAAATTTGGGAGAGACGAATATGGTTGGTATTGAATTTAACTTTTTATGTAATGCTGGTTGCCTATCGATGGCCTAAGTGCAAAACGTCGTGTCCCCAATAACTACAATTGCTCAGTGCAAACAAAAAACCTCCTGTGGCATAAGATGATATGCCAAAATGTGAAGGTCAACTAAATGCTTTGAGTGCCAAAATCGGTTTATGAATATTTAGTGGGTTACGACGTTTTGCACTTGAGCCATTGCTATACCATTTCGTCCTAGAACTTATTAAATCAATCACATAGCTATAACTTTTACATGGAGGGGTTTCATCTGATTGGTTTAGAGGTGGAAATATTCACTGAAGACACCGCCGAAGGCAGTATGTTAATAAAACATTAATGTACCTTTATTTATTTCTCATGGGGGGGCGGGTTAACCTCCCCTTATATACGCCCCTGATAATAAGTTTAACGCTAAATGGCATTGGCTCAGCAACTACAATAAACTACCTGGTTTAATCCCATTGTATAGAAAATCATCAAATAAAAGATGCAAAATATGTGCTACAGGGTCGAACTTGAGAAATATAAGTAATTTCTATATTTAGTTCAGTGTAGGTATCGCTATCCTCATCAAAATTAATTATAATTGGCGCAATCGATTTTAGGGAAAGGTACAGCGGACAGATCGAGACGTGAACGGTGAGAGAACTTCGAGATGCGCGAAGCCACAGTCAGTGTTAAACAGAGAAAGTATTCGGAAAACAGAAAGGCAAACATACGATGATGCGGACTAAGGGGTAAATGCAGAAATTCACTTATTGGAACTAATTTGTGATTTATTTTGTAATCTAAATTTTTTATTCATTTGTCTAAAATTTGCAATACTATTGAATTATTTGTACTATTTTTTTAAAATTAGTAAAATTTAATCTGAATACATTTTCTTAGTAGGTAAATCCTATAGGTATATTTCATTGTCACAGATAGCGATAACAATTGCCCATTGATTTTACTTCTTTTCGAAGAGAATCTGTTCCTCCTTTATATCCTGTTTCTTTAAATTTTTTCAAAATATTCGACATTGTAGGCACAATTTTGTCAACTGTAAAATTATTTACAATTATTCTACATAGTACACCTTTATCTGCATCGTCTAAGTCGGTCATAGGATTCTTCCTCTTTTTAGTTTTTTTTGGATATGTAAAGGATGCTTTGGAACTAGCATCTATTTCCTTTTTTTCATTCACAATTCTTCGAATACTTGATTCAGACACACCCGTTGCAGCAATAACTTGTTCATACAACTTCTCAAGAGACATTTTCAACACTCCTGTAGATTTTTCTTTCTCCATATATTTAAATACATTAGCGACCACTTCACGAGTTTGACTGTTCAAACTGTGTTTATTTAGTTTAATTTTAAACTCCATCACTCACTTAACTAACTCAATCCGGCTCTGTACAAAGATGTTTATCGCTCGAAACAACATTAAAGGTCTAACACGATCGAATTTCGTGGGCGGTGCTTCTGCTCGTTCACGTCTCGATCTGTCCACTGTACGAGTTTTCAACATTTATTATTATAATATAATCACTTGGCAAATGCCATTTAGGGTAAACATTATTATACATAAAATAGCATTTAATTTCCCTTTCCATCTATTGTAGTTTTACATAACTGACAGTTAATTGACTTTTGTACTTTACAGTTTTCCGAGAAAGTCACCCCACTATGCGATTTCATCGAGTAAAACACTGCAAAGAAATGTATTGTTATAAAAACTTATGAATAAAATTAAAAACGAAACGCACTTTAACTTGTGCGTATTGCATTGGCTTACAAACAAATTGCGTTCAAAAGGAATACGTTTTTTCTCTTTCTCACAAATAAATTTGCTTACTGGATAAAATTGTATGGTCGGTTGATGATTTTTTTTTGCAATCTTTTATCTTAAGAAGTTTTCTAGTCAAATTTTGACCCCGTGCTTCATTATGTAATATCATTAAGTGAGAAGTGGGATAATCAAAAACAAAATTATTTTCAATTAAATATTTAGATTAACAGAAAAAAAATTAAAACAAAAATCTACTGAAATTAAGCAAATAATGCAGATACATCACTAGTTTGAGTGTGAAGTTGTCAATAGACTTTTTTGCTGTTCCATGTTTCAGCTTCTTCTTCTATCTCCTTTATTGGTATGTTTGAGACAAAATGTTGACACCTGACTTCAGGACAAAAATGTTGTCATCTGACATCTATCACTCTGTTGTTTACCTTGTTGAATGTGATTATTTATAAAAGGTATAAGGGGCCATCCATAACAGACGTAACTCAACCCAACACTTTGTCAGCGCCAAAGATACAAAATAAATTCTTTGTCATTATTCTCAGCGCTGAGTCTAATGCTCAACAATTGAGAGGTAGTATCTCGTCAGTAACTCAATCCGACGTTTTTAACTATCAAAATGCAATTTGAATTTGAAATTTTATGTCACCATGGTGTAATAGAGAAGAAGAAATGCTACCGCGCACGACCAATCAAAAGAAAATTCCAAAACGCCGCCATATTGAAAAATCAGCCAATCAGAAAATAACGCGCGAAATAAAACGCTTGACAAATAACTGAATTTGAAACGAACACAAGAGACAAAATCCTTATTTAACAATAGCTGTATTCATTTTACCAGTCGACTGTCTCACTTGTAAGAATAATTAAGACAAAGTGAGCTGAGATGAAGTAAGATAAATTGAGGCAAATTTATATCTAAAAAGAATGCCTGACAGTCACAGATCATAATTATAACATAACCTCTAATGTTTATGCCTCGGATTATACCACAAAAATTTAGTTTATACACAAATTTTTATTTCCAACAGGCAATGGTTCCTGAAAGTGCCATAAATTCCACTTCTTAAAGCAATTCTTATTTAAAAGATCATTAACCACACTTTTAAGATAGATGTGGCCTGTGACATCAACAAATATCCGGTACAGATCGCAAAAAGTTTTCAACTCACTTCTAAGCTCTATGAAAAGCTAGCTCAATTGAGGTAAGGGGGGAAAATTTTTTCTTAGTTAGTCTCACTTTGTACTCAACTCGAGCCATATTGAAAGAACATATACTTTTTCCTTATTTACTGAGACTAACTGATTGACTCAGTTAATCTCAGATAAACGTGGTAAAAAGAATACAGCTAATAGGTGTGTGCTGTTTGACTGAGATCTCATTTAATCTCAGCTCATATCGGCAATGTGCGCGTTCTTTTTGATTTTCTCACTTTGAAGTGAGCTGAGATTTTTCCTCCCCCTTCACCGATGCTGAATGTGATGTAAGGGGGTATCAGTTGGACTTGAGTCGGAAATAAAGTGGAGGGGATGAAGAAATATTTTATATTGTTTACATATAAACACACATAACCTAATTTTCTTTTGTTACAAATTATCAATTGACTGAATAAAGGAGAAATATTTATCGATACAATAACATTATTAGATGCTGATACGAATTTATATGTTTTATATCTCTTATTCACGCATGCATCGGCAGATCGCGCGTTTCAATTGAGTAATTCGTTCTTTTTGGTGCTTACTCACATCACTTTATCTCACTTTAACTGAAGTAAGCTGAGATCTCAGTCAAAAAGAACACACCTAATAAAGACACTCACTTAATGTTCCAATGTTCGGAGTTCACAATTTATTACAAAAATGAACGATTACAACAAGTAAGATTTGGTTGCGTAGGTTATAGTTATGACAGTCATTCAAAACATTAAGCATATGGTTGGCAATATGGCGGCGTTTTTGAAGGTGCGCAAAACATGACGAAAATTCGTCTTCCGCGGGAGCACGCCTTCTTCTCTATTACACCATGGAATTCACTACATCAGAAGTTAAAACGAGGGTAAAACTAAACTTCGAGATGTTTCTAAAAAGATTTAGAATTAAAACTTTGCCTGTAGGGTAATTAAATATCACATAATAGTTATAAACATTCCTGTTCTCAAAATTCGAGAGCAATATCTTACCGACGCTCTCATAAATAGAAAATATGTAAATGTATGTATTATATTATAATTAAAGCAATAATGTGATTCAATCTTAGTAGTATAATATAATAATTTGTGCCACATTTACGTGGCTGTGATTTAGACATCGATATATTACATCCAAGTGGTTATTCTCTAAAATAAAGTTTTTAACATCATCACAATCTGATAATGGCTCGGTAATTTGTAGGCTCGTTCAACTCAAACTTTACAGTTTGGTTCAGCTCTACCCATACCTGCACACAGATCACTTTCCTGTTTGATGACATTTCATCAACAATTAACTGGATCGGTCGCACCGGCAACCATACTGGGCCACCGATATTAAGGTTGATACACACTTAAGCTTTATCTGTATCATTCAGTAGGGAAACCAGCTGCTCGTTACGAATTGAGGTTTATAGACTTGAATGGAACTCATTCAGTAGTATACGAATTAGTGTACACAGTGTAACTAGTGCGTTCAGTGAGTCACGGACCGTGTAACAGCGCCTTTACGTACTATCGCTTCAAAAAAGATGATGAATGCTGGTGTAAGGAGGTAATGTGGGAAGTAACCATAGTTATGCTGCTGAAAGAGCTTATTTAGATAACAAAATATGTTGGTATGAAGTGGTGAAAATAATTTGATGTCAAGTAGAGGTGCGAATCTAGATGATCAATAATGATGAACATGCGAAGATTATTGGAGAGTGTATATTATATCAAACTCTCTGTATAAATATGAGCGGTAAATTCATTTTGATTGTTTTTTTATAGTTATTGATAAAATGATGTTTTCTAGAGAATACCCACTTTTATAAATTGTTTTTCCAGAATTAAATTTGTCTTAATATGTATAGTTATTTGAATAAACTACTGTATTTCTATAGTTTATGTTTAAATGTTAGCTTAGGGTAGATAATCATGTAATAATTGTAAAGTTATTCCTCACTAAAATAATTTTTACCGTTAATCCACCTAACTTTTGCAGCAAAATACTACAAATATCTCCGGGTTCGGAGGTTTTATTTATTTTCTCAATGAATCACCCTGTATATTTTACCGTTCCAAAAATGTATAATTTGTTAAAGTTTAATTGGAAGTCATTTTGTTTTCAAGGATAGTATTTTACGAGGGTTATGTTCAAAGTATACAATGAGACTTCTATAATGTCCAACATCACATAAGCCAAGTTGATTCATTGCTAGTACTATGGTAGAAAAAAGCTCTTTTGGAAGTATTCTGTTAACCCCTGTATAAAAATAAGGCATTTTCAGGAAATTTGAAAGTCATTTATTTCAATATTATTCTCACCAAATTCATTAGGTGTCTAATTTTTTTCTTTCTAAATTATATTAAGCGTGTGTAAGAAAATTCAATACATAACTCGAAGAAAGTATTTATTAAATGTAAGTATAGCTGCAATATTTATACAATTTTTACTTTCTGTGATTAAAACATTATTTAATATAAATATGTTTTTATTTTTAAGTACCCATTAGATCCCCGCCTATGACTTTTATTTAAGTATCCTTTTGTCGTTGTAGGCAAACTACTCCAAATTAACACTTTTAATTCATAGAGGGCGACGACCCAGCACTGTAATGGAACGCCTTTGATGCGGTAAAGATAAGCAGTGTCGAACATGGTTAGTACTTGGATGGGTGACCATGCCAGGGAAAACCATCGTATAGGGCCCGTACAGCCTGCAGAAAAACACTTTAGACTACTAGGGTGAGTAGCATCACAGCTCGCAGGCATTACACCAATGAGAACGAGGTATAATATAGATATGCCGTCTTTCGGAGGAGACGTAAAACCGAAGTCCCGAGTCCATGGATGTTGGGCTCGTTAAAGAACGCTACCACTGGTGGGAACACTAGTGGGTTCGCCAAAATTTCTGGTTAGGGGTAGAGTGCTCCCGGCGTCGGTGAATAGCCTCACTCGCAGAAATAGACCGACGTTAAATAACAGAATAAAAAAAAATTACCTTTGTTTTAAAACTTTCAAGTTCAAAATGTCTGAACACGACTCCCAGTGTGTTCCGGAAGATTCTAGTAACTTTTAGTGGTGTGAGACTCCTAAAATGCTACTCCTAGTTTGAAAACAAGGTCTAAAAAAGGAAAACGTATTCCATTTATGCAAATATGGTCTAAAAATAAGAGGGTGCTAGTGTTCCATTTGTGCCAAAATAGTGGACGATAAGATGGGAGTTTTAAGGCAGGGATACAATTTCCAGTATAATAAAAATAATGTAGCGTATAAGAAATAAATGAAGTAATAATCCTTCTTTATTATTTATCGTTGAATGAATGAAATTCTGGTTTTATTTAAATCAACTCACGATTTCGTTTTAAATCTGGTGGCATTACCACTTTTGCAATTTTCAACTCCACTCAAGCCTGTTCAATTTTAATTCTTGAACATCATAATTTTTTAGGTACTTATTCTAAACGGGCAATATTTTTAGTGCAATATGTAGCTGCAACATTGCCAGCAATAACAGTCGGACTGAGTGTCCCGGCCATATAGCTACTTACACGTGCTTTGTGTTGCCTATGCATTTAATTGGTTGCAGCAAGAGTTGCCGGACGATCGCTTGGCCAGCGAAAATACTCTGCAATTTTTGTTTTGGTGTTAGTTTGTTGTTGCTATGAAAATTTTGGAGGTTATAGTATATAAAATGACTAACACTCGGTCGAGTTTATAAAGACAGAAATGCTAAAAAAGATGGATGGGCAGTTATCGCCGATGAATTTGGTATATCAAGTGATGACGCCTACAAAAAATTCAGAAACTTGAGATCTTATGCAAAGAATGAGGTGGAAAAGAAGAAAACCGGTAGTGCTGGCGGTAGGTAAACTAGTGAAATGGTAAAGTGTATATAAGGTTAATGTGATGACCTTGAATTGTATTACAAATTTTATGCAGGTTAATTTTAATCCACTATATTAATTTGAATTACATTTGAAAAGCCTTATTTCACAATATTCGAATTTATAAAAAAAAATTATGCACGCCATTGGGCGACTTTTTCCTTCAAAGGGATTTAAAATATGGGTCATCACTTTAACAATAGTTACACTATAGTTTTAACTTGTTATCAAGACTTATTTCTAGACTTAGGTAGTCGAAAGTTGAACGCCCAAGGTCGAATCTACAATCTACCTACACTTCTTTTTCTTTAAATTTGTGTTTAAAACAATACACTATACGTCGCTGCGACGCGAATGATTTCGTCAGCCATTCTTGCACGATTGTATAGCCCGTCTAAGAAGCAAATTATTTTCATTAATGGGCCATAGTGTTGCAAACAATATTGCCGAGATATATATGGCAGAGCCATGTGCTACAATTGAAATAGTGTCATCCTGGCTGGGCTATAGTTGCCAATATTGCAGCCACATATTGCACTAAAAATATTGCCCGTTTAGAAGGTGCTTTATATTTATTACTTACATACAAAAACTAAAGTTAAGACAGGGCGTGCGTTGAGAAACAGTGTGACGCAAGGTTTATAATTTATGTTGGAAAAAAAAGAGTGTGGAAGTATGTCTAACTTTTTGAAGCAATAATAACAGAATATGCTAGAGGAAACATGAGGGATTTTCATCAGAGCTGAACTGGAAAGACTCGCTTGAAAGTATAAGAAGTTTCAATAACTTTGGCTGGGTATGAAATCTGTGGTATGTAGTTATAACAAAAGCAAATTAAACGATCTTATTGTTCTATATAGGAACTGTCAAAAGCCTGGTAAAGGTCTCGTACAGGATACGTACCAGTTGAATAAGCAAGGAAAAAAAGAGAGTCCTTGTTTGTAGGCTCGAAGACGTGGATTCCCTGTAAATCTAACTATCAGAATTATCTCAGACCAGATGAACCGCAAAGCAAAAGGACCTTACTGGAATTATATATCATGCTTGAGGCAACCAGCAGCCTTAAACATTAAAAACTATTATTATATGGAACAAATAGAGCTAGTCGAAAACAATGAGGTACATTATGTCTGGCTGCTGACTACCTACATACACTAGATGCTGCGTTTAAGCGATAAGTATAGCTATTTGAAGACTGGAAGATTATCAATTCTAATGACTACTTTGTGATGCCATGAAGTGTTCAAGCCACTAAGAGAAGAAATATTCGTTTGCAAAGAAAAATAGTAATACAAGTTGAAAGCTGTTAAAGCGTTAGTGTCTATTTATATATGTGGCTTATGTGCTTCTAAAAATCGAATCTAAGTCCTCCATATATTGGGAAAGATGGCATTTTTCTTCCTCTATCATTGGAAACCTCAACTTAGCCAGGTCTTTCTCATCTTGGTAAAACCAGACAGTGTCTGATAATCCCATTTTCATGATTTTGTTTTTTGTCCCAGGAGTCCAATCTGTGAATTTTAGCGATTACTCTTTGACGAACTCTGGTCCAAGTTATTCCAGGCGCCTTTTTCCACTCTCCTTGAGATTGCTTTTTTGTCCAAGTGCTGATATACCACAGAAATATTCAGGACCAATGGGAGCATGTCGTGCGCCTTCTTGGGCTAGTGAATCTGACTTTCCATTACTCTTTTGATCTGAGTGGTCTTGAACAGCCTATTTTGACTGTTCAACGCATAATATATATGTATGGTGTCCAAGCAGTCCCAAATCAGTTTGGACTTTATCTGCATGAAGCTGATCGCTTTTAAAGCAGTTTGGATATAGGAGTATACGGCATTGGTCCCCTCCTGTCCCAATAACCCTCCTGCCATTTCTGACATAATTGGAGGTCCTTCCTTACATATGCCTCTTTCTTGGCCTGTTATGAGTATTTCAAAATGTTTGTTTGTTTATTGAATATTGCTCTTCGCCTTGTTTGATAGACATGAAGAGGTGGTAAATATAGCAAGACTTCTAATGTAGCTGCTGGGGTTGTCTTCATAGCTCCCGTAACTGCCATTTCGCTTTTTAACAGTCGAATCTCTTTGGCCAACATGCCATCAAACTATGTGCTCTTATCTCTAATGATCCTGCTATGTATAGCCATATCATTTTTGGTGTTAGCCACCAGTTTTTCCGCACATTTGTCTGCATAGGTTGAGTGCCATCGTACTATTTTGGAGTATAAGGAATAATCATTTTGATAAGTAATAAGTGTACGTCTATTTGCGCTCTTGTGCTTTTCTAATTTCATTTAATATTTAAATAAGAAGACTAGTGATAAAAAAGGTGAATGCATCTAGAAAACATATTACCTATATAGTCTTGTATTATTGCCACAATAAAACATATGTCCACGAGGTAAACTCTGAATTAAAACAAATATTTAGGAAATATATTGGGACCAGGCCGGCAACAGCGCGCATAACGCCTACTAAAACAAGTAAGAGGCAACAGTTACTGGTTATTTAAATTTTATAAATTTAAACCGGTACATTTTACAACATAAATTTAAGTACTATATATAATATGGCTTTGTGGGTGTTATTTTAACAATTTCTTATACAAATGACGTATTTTGTACAAACTTGCGTAAATTGTTTATCTCTTAACAGATCATTAAGCTTAGAGGTATCAGTCTTTTAAACGCAACAAATTAAGCATTTTCTTAGAAACATAAGGCGTTTTCGGAAACTTACTACGGCTCACTAACTCGATCCAGTGAGGTCACGTGATGAATCACTCCGATCACCTACTCGGGAACTGTAGTTTACGAACTAATAGGTTTCGTTTTTGATCTGACAGCTAACGTTATAACAAAACATACATCCCTTCTTCAACTTCGTCATCATCTTCGAAAAAATAATCAAATGCCAACGCCGTTAATGTAGCAAGGCCCCTTTTCATGTTTGATAATAGTAATATATTTCGTTACAACCAAAAGAATTAGGTTATGTTATATAACCCTTCAGCACAGAGTACCTGTGCCACCAGTAATGCGCATGCGGTGCCTATAGCGTGTCTACCGACCTACCTCTCGAGGTGGGTTACGAAAAATGAACCTCGGTCAGTCATCCAGTCAACAACTCGGAAGTTTCCGAACACAGGTAGGCAACTCGGGTTAGGTAAACGAACGTGCAGGTTAGGGATCGTGTCAACCCGAGTAAGTTTCCGAAAACGCCTATAGTTGATAGTTAGGAACTTCTGATAGATACCTACAACAATTATTATAATATACTTGTAAACAAAGTGTACCACCATAGATCTAGGTATATTGATTATGTTAAAGCAATAGAAATACACGTTTACTCATAAAATAATCCCCAAGGGTTCTATATTTTTATGGAATTAAATAACAGCGAACATTCTAGTACTACGAGATTACCTATTCAGTGTTAACAAAAGTAATTAATAGTTATGTCAAGGTTTATTATCAGTATTAAATCCCTGCTTACTTCTATTCTACTACATCTAAATATATACATTTAAATACTAGTCTGAAAAATCTAATTAATTAAGTTGTAATGTATGAATTATATCCACTCATATTAAAAAAAAATCAAGGCATACATCAGAAAACCAGGTTATCAAGTAATTATCGTACACAGCGGCAACTCTGTGAGTAGGCGGTAAGTATCGCGAATTTCATTTCGTCTACATTCTAACAGATGTCGCTGGGGGTAAATTCGCACATACCTCGGTAGCTCATATGTGTAGTGTTTTTCGTTTAAAGACTTATAACCAATTTTAAGACTATTATAAGGTCTTTGCTAAGTTAAATTAATGTATTCGATCTTAAGAGATTGTGAGTAATAAATGTGCGCTTAATCCTATTTAGTTTATAGTGTAAATTTCTTCTCTTTTGGGTGAGTATTTGTTATATTTTCTCTTGACCTAATTTGCTATTTTTGGCTAAAATATTTGGCATTATTACAATATTTTTTGATAAAAGTGCTAAAACTTCGTGAGGAATTCGTGTATTCAAAAGATACAAGTGGAGGATTTGTTATTTAGGTACAAATTGCAAAGCAAAATTTGTAGGTTATTTTTCATGCAAGATTTGGTCCATATATAATTTTGAACTAAATAGCACTGTGTAACAGTTTCTCAAGTATATTTCTGACACATTTTCTCCTTATGAGGTTTCATGTTTAAACATGTTTGGAAAAAAATTTATAGGTTGAAAATGTTAAAATAATTATGTAATTAGGTTGATAAGTAGGTATCTAGGTATTTTATCTTTATTATTAAAAAAAATGAGGATACCTACCTAAATAATCTTTATAATTCACAGTCTTAGGTACCAAATTTTAAATGTCCTCCTGTAAGACATATAATAAGAAACTTAAAATTGGAATAATTGGAATATAAAGTCTGGTACAGAGTGAATAATTTTAATTTATTAGAAAGATATTTTTAGAAAAATTAATTTTGCTATTTCTTGAGTGTTTACAGACGAGAGCTCTAGTAAGGTGGGGTACAATTTCTTTAGTACTACTATTTAATAATGAGTTTGAGAATAAATTCAGAAGAGGTTATTGCATTAGATTCCAGCTTAGCAAGTCACAAAATGAAGTTCAAAAGTTTGTAATGTTTAGTGATAGTAAATTCTGATTGCTAATTATTGATTTTATTATCAGTATACAGTTCTATAAATAGTATTTTCCATTTAATATAAGTATGTATATGGTTGTATGATAAAAGAAAAATGAAAACTGCTCAATCATTTCTGATTTATGCCATTCTATATTGGTAACTAAAACTGGTCAAAACAGAAGCAGTTTCTACGAATAAATGTTATCAGAAGAATAAAATACATTTAGTTGAATATTTAGTGAACAGGTGAAAATTTTCTCGAGGTTATTGTATGTACCTATGAAGACAATAAAATGTAGGATGTTTTTCAGAATTTAAGTAGAACATTTTGCTCCCCACGCTTCTTCTTAAACTTGCCATTACACCTACAATAATTTCAACACAAAATAAAAATTTAGAAGCTTGCAATAATAATAATACTGGTTTACAAAATTACCTATATAACAAGCAAATACCGAGGCAAATACCTACATTTAGGTAAATAAATATGATAAGCACCCCAAGGAACTCCTTATATACTGCACTCATACAATATATCCAACTCTAGAGTGCTGTCAAGAAAATACTCCTTAGGTATAGGTGGCCTACGTGAAAATGCAGAAAACCCTCGGGAAAATCTAATTTTTATTGTATTTAATGTCGTCAAACATTAGCACCCCAAAAATGGGGAAATATAAACAAAAGAAAGAGGAATTATGGAAAGATGTAGAAAGTATTACCAGGATCTTCTTAAGGCCCGCAAGAATTGGAGCAAGACATGGTGGACAATGTCGGAGCTGAACAAAACAATAGATAAAGAAGAATTAGAAAAAGTTATCAAGGAACTGAAAAATTAAAGTAGAAATGATAAAAAAGCATGGGTCAGAAAGAAATAGATAGAGTATGGGAAGAAGAAACCTTGCCAACGGATTGGGAGAAAGCATGAATAGTAATTATCTTCAAAAAAAACCACAAGGACTACAATAACTATCGTGGTATGGTATTGCTAAATATACAGCTATGGAAATACTGGAAAAGATCATAGAAAAAAGAATCAGACTGAAGATCGAATGAATACTGGAAGAAACACAAAGCGTGACACAAGACCATGTATTCACGGGGCTACGACTAGGAGGCAGCTTAAGCCCGCTACTGGACGAAATAAGAGCATTCGAAGATGATGCTACTGTCTGGAAACGAAAAAGACTTGCAAATAAACAAATGTATGGAATACAGTAATGAAGGTCTAAACAGAACAACAGAAAAGTAAGATACAAGCAACAGAAATGAGTCATCAAGAGAGAGAGAGAAGCTGAGGAATATACACTGTGGGCCGAAATAAAGGAGGAATTATTTTCTTATTGCAGGGCTAATAACCTAACATATCCTCAACATGACTGTAAATTTGAAAGGAAAAATTAATATAGGTACAGGGTCGAACTTATAAAAAAGATTATATAATAGTGCATGGGAGCTCGTTGCAAATGAAAACTGTTCTAGCTAAAATTGTACTAATATGCTTTTTCGGTAGATAAACTATCCAGAACACTTCAGTAACAAGGAAATTTTCCAAAATTACCGGATTCGCGAGATTCCATTTTTTTATTAAATAACATTTTAACAAATAAGACATTTATGAAAACAGCTCTTGGTACCATTCTTTTTTCTGACGAATCAGCATTCACATTGAATGGAGAGGTAAACCGACAGAACTGTAGATATTGGTCAACAGAGAATCCTAATTGGATGCGTGAGACACATACTCAGTACCCTCAAAAGGTGAACGTTTGGGCCGGTATCATAGGTGACCATATTATTGGTCCTATATTTATAGATGGAAATTTGACAGCTGAAAAATATTTAAATATGCTTAAAAATCAAGTTATTTCTGCGTTGGCAAACTTATATCCCAACGCAATAGATCCTAGCTTACCGAATGAAAATGTTTGGTTTCAGCAAGACGGGGCAACACCCCATTATGCTTTAATGGTAAGAACTTATTTAGATGGAATCTTCAACAATAAATGGATTGGACGAAGAGGTACTATTGAGTGGCCAGCTAGATCGCCAGACCTTACGACGTTAGATTTTTTCTGTGGAGTTATTTCAAGAACAAAGTATATGCAACACAACCAACTAGCATTGTAGACCTCAAAGACAGGATAACTACAGAAATACGGAATATTTCACCTCAAACTTTAAACAAAGTTAAGGAGGAGCTCTATAGGAGACTGTGCTATTGCCAACAACTAGGTGGAGAACATTTTGAGCATTTATTTTAATGTAAAATTAAATACATCAGGTATTTTATGTATGTGTTCAATAACTGTAAAAATAAAAATTTCACCCTGTATAATTCATAATTGACCATACATTATTTAGTTTGTAAAAATATGCAAATATACAGGGTGTTTCAATGAAAAAAAAAACCAACACCGACTATGGCATACTTGCGTAAATCACCCTGTACATTTACATTTATGTTTACATAACGCACAACTCAATTCAAAAGTTGACGTGTCTCGGCATTTTTTATAATTTTCTAAAATAATGACATAAAGAATTTTATTCCATAAGTGGTTTCCACACTGTATATATTTTCATTAAAAAAAGTTATACAACTTTTTTTGTAATTTGAAATCGCATTTCTTCCTAAGTTTTCCAATGTACTACTATAGTTCTGACCGAAATGAAATTAAAAATTAATTTTTTACAAAATACTTTCCTTTGTAACTATACTACACCCTGTATACAATACTTATATCCACATTGTAAAAAAACTATCATTTAATTAACCAATAACACTCAAATAAATTTATATACGCGACAAATTTTTTAAGACACTTAAAAGTTCCATTTGCTGAAGCACCATTTAAATACAAATATAATGGAGAACTAGATTTTTAAAAAGGGCTGTTATAGGGCTTAGATAGTATTGTCGGTACCTCTCTCATAGGGCTCGTGGTCTATGGTAACACCCCGAATTTTATTTACAATGGCTGGCATCCGTTTCTCTAGGAGTGCCCATCGGAGTGGGTAGGAAAATATTAAAAGCTTAAAATAGATTTTTACGTTTAAACATGCCTGAAATAATTTTGAGGTTTTTAATTGTGTATATTTTTATTACAGTCGAGTTGTCTTCAGTAAATTGACACTTTATTTGAGGAAAATTACTAGCCAAAATTTCATATGCAAAAATCCATTGCTTTGATTGTAGGTATATTAGAAAATACTTTTGAAATGTAAGGCTTCACTTTTTCTTTTCAAATTTTACATAGGCTTTAATTAAAATAAATTATGATTTCAACTGTATGTGAAATAAAAAGAATCTATTAAGTGTTCATTGATAAGGATATGTCTTTAAAAGCAGCACTTTTCTTACAATACATCAGTGAAGGTGGAGTGGTTTACGGAGCCAATGATTCTGCGATAGATTTTGCTTCATGATTTTTGAGTAGCCTCCAACACAACACTTCCGCACAATGGCACACCCTGTATTGTAAGTTCGGTTTTCACACAATCGTTGAAACGAAAAAAAATCCTACTGACTGCGCCAAATAACGGAGTTGTTTTTTAAAAATAATTATTTTCACAAATTATTAAATTTTACATAGGCTTCAAATAAAAGTTTTTGATGTTAACTTTATGAGTAACAAAAATAATCTAACGAGATTGTTAACAACTGTTCAGAGATAAGCTGTCGTTACAATCAGCTTCTTGGAATACACCATTGAAGGTGTGAGGTAATTCGTACGTCTTTCTATACCTGCGAATTCTCCAGACGGTTTTTTAAGGTGTAGTGAATTTTGTTTTGTTAATAAACGAAATATCTATGATGGGGATATCACGATCAAAAAGCGGGCCACTTACTCTAGCTCATGGTGGGGTGAAAAAAGTGCATTCACCCAAAACACGTGTTGGAGCAGACTTTACGGCGCTTTTACTCCGAAACCATTAATTTTACAAAAAAAATCTAACTACGTAAATTATAGGAAATATTCTGTAGTATAATTCATAACCCATTGATTTTTATTGTAAAATGAGTAGGAAAGGAGATATATTGTCAAAAAAGTAATTTTTCTAAAATAGTGCCGCGAGTTACGATAAATTCACCTATTTCTTACATCTCAGGATAGAAAAGAGATATCGCCTTGCAGTTAGCAGTGTTTTATTAATAATTCAGTCTACTTTTTAAAGACCTTTAATTTGTATGCTTCCATTTAAAATTGTTACGAGAAAACACGATATTAAAAAAAAGGTAGAACGTGTCGCAGGACACACGGTAGGAACTTTAGTTCCTTTTAAGCAAAAATTATGTAATACATCTGACGTTATAGATAAACAATCTGCATATGCCTCGGTGGCCGAGTAGTAAGCAAACCAGACTCTCACGCGGAAGACCCGGGTTCGATTCCCCGTGAAGAAGTTTTTTTTTATTGTTAATTTCATTTTTAAATAATTATTTTGCTTGATATTAATAACGACAACAGGTAGACGTTTGAAATATTTAGCAGAATATTCATTATTATAGATAATGGTACGGTACCCTTCATGAGGGAGTCCGACTGGCAACATCTACTTATAACAGCATCGTATATTTGAAAAGGGAAACCGTAGCATTATACAAATTGGACATTCAAGAACTGTACGTTTACCACAAAATGAGTGGAAACATGAAATTGAATTGTTACAATTTTAATTTGAAGTTATATTACAGTTTATAGAAATTTTTATTTTCTAGATTTTTTCTTAAGTGGGTCGTAGAAAAAATATGCTGTTCGACTCGTGTGGATAGTTCATATCGCAGTTGAACGATTGAGCACTCCGCCTACGGCGTCGTGCTCAAACTTCGTCCTCGTGCGATATGGCCATCATATCCACACTAGTTGCACAAACTACTAATTCTTCCAAAATATGCCCTTTTACATTTAAAAAAAACCTGCCAAATGTCAAATCAATTTATTCGTCCATTTTAAAGTTATCGAATTAAAACATTCAAGTTTTCAAAATTTCAACACCCTGTATTTCGAAAAGTAAACGTGCTAGACCCCTTAATCCTCATATCATTTTGTCCAATTTTACGAGAGGAATCTACATACAAACGTTGCAATTACCCTTAACGTTCGAGATGCTTATACCATTTTTTGCGCTATCGTATTTAAATAAATTCCGAATAAAATAATTTAAATTTCTTCGAAATGAACAAAAAAGATCAATCGCGCAAAAAAAATTATGGAAATTATAGTAAAAATTTATCCGAACAAATTCAAGTAGATCACCATCACTGCGAATACCAGCTTTGCATAGAATTTTAATATAGCATCGGTGGTTCAGTGGTAGAATGCTCGCCTTCCACGCGGGCGGCCCGGGTTCGAATCCCGGCCGGAGCATATGAATGGCTGCTTCGTAAACGAGAGAGAGACTAAGGAGAGAGCACAAGCACGCAAGCAAGGCAAATAACGAAGCAACGTAACATAACGTAGCGTAACGTAACGCGTAACGGTCAGATCTTTTGCGTCGCGACCCCTGGTCGCTCAAACATAACCTGACGTAGAGAACTAAAGTTCCAAAAAAAACAGCGCCCTCTAGCATTTATGTTAGTGATCAGATTGTATTATATATACAAATTTTCGATTGTTCAACAAAATCTCTTTCAAACAACATCAAGTTTATTGAAATCGGTCAAGCAGAACCGGAATTACAGGCGTTTTTTCGTAACAAGGTTCCCCCTCTCCCCCACCCCTTATTTGAAGAGATAGACTTAAACTTGTCGTATTAAAAATATGTAGAATTTGTCGAGGAATCTGAATATAATATTTTATATGCTTCTTAATTGAGTAAATTTAAAAAATTTGCATTTTAATATTCTAACTGTCAAATACGCCCTCTAGCGGTGGACCTACAATTCTGAAAATAATTTCCAGGCGTTTCTCGATGCCACTTTTGTCACAAATTTTTCTTTCCCGTAGGTACCTGTGCTATAATCCACTCCTGAGATATGGCAGACGGCCGTTCTTAATTGGCCACCCGGTATAGAGATAGTAAAATTTCATACATTCGCATAGATTGTGAGCAATAAATCATATTCCAAATTGTCTATATTCAATTAATTATCCAAAGAACTTTTCTAGCGAATAAGAAATGGTATTTTTCAAAAATCTTTTCGCTAGGCAACTCCAGCGGCAGTAAATAAATTATTCGGGTTCATACATTTAATAAATTTTTCATGTTCAGCCTCATATACGGTTGCTGATTTTGTGGGAATTAAATTATTCGTTGTACTCAAGTTCGAGTAGCGTGTTTGGCATTTATGAAGTATGGCGTATGGATAAGGTTCATCATCTCTTCAGTAATTAGATATTTAACCTTTTGTAAGAGGTAGGAATAAGAAATACTTTTCCTAGTCTTCACAAATGTTTGATCAATCACTGTTTATTACTTGTACGAAATAGTATATTCCTTACTAGAATGAGAAATCACTCAGTTACATAATTACTTGCAAAAGTCACAGATCCAAGTATCAAACTCTGGACCAGCACAATCATAATGTGCCCAGAGCCCACACATCAAGCATTCAATTTAATATTCCATAATTAGACACCGACGACTGTCCATATTTGGATTTTTATACTAGCTCAAACTCTTCTAAATATTTTTTAAAGTCACATTATTTTAATGACAATAGATCACAAAATGGTGAAATAAACATAATACCGATATACTAAATAGTATAACATTTACGTAAACAAACATAACAGCTGGTAATACTCGTTTATTACAACTGACTCGATGGTGTGGGAGCGATAGTTAGTAGACAGAATGAAACAGAAGATGGTAGAGTGTTGCGTTTCATACTTATAGTCTTAGAGAAATGAAGGCATTTCATATTAGGATACTATTCCATATTTGGTGACTTTCCTCTAGTAACAAAAATTAAAGTAGGTTTAGGTAGGTTATTACAATTAGTTGGTTGCAATATCCAATTAGTCGAGTTATGAGTTTATTTTGTTTTGAAAAGTGGATTTTCAAAAATTGCGATGACAATAGTGGGTTCTGGTCCGATAAAAAAACGTGCAGCACCCTCCCTTGCAAGAGAGTCTGCCTTATTGTTTCCATCCATGCCAGAATGGCCAGGGATTCAGACCAGCAATACTTTATTGAGTTCTCCTATTGAGGAGAGTCTTTTTGGTAGTCTAAAACCAATTTCGACGTTACACTGTGAGAGTTAAGTGCTTTTAAAGCCGCTTGGCTGTCCGAGAAAATTTTTATTGCTCCAATCTCTCCACACATGAAACAATGGCGTAAATTTCCGCCTGAAATACGGTTGCATAGGATCCTAGAGAGGTTGAAATTTCTGTTCTAGGTCTGCGCCCATATATACACATGCACCAGAGCCTGAGGGTGTTTTTGTGCAGTCTGTGTACCAACAGCTGTCTGCTCTTAATAGTTCAACCTGACTTGACTTGACTGAAGCTTGAGATGCAATAAAATCATAAAACTTTTGCGGATTTACCGTGCAGACCCGCACTTATACCTGATGGAAAATAAAGTATTTATGATAATAATGACCCAAAAGTCTTTCAGGAACTTTTTGAAGGAGAAAAAATGATTTTTCACAAAAACAAACTACCAGTCAATTTCTAGAACCAAGAAACCCCTTGAGACGACGTTGCCTTTCTGGATACAATTCAAAGTAGAGACAGGAATAATTTTTGATTTCAAATATTTCTAGATGTTCCCGAATATCTTTTTTTTTTTTGGCTTGGACTCACGTCCCGAATATCTTAACCGGGCTATTAATGTTATTAATGATTAGCCTTTAGGCTGGCTACAATCCGTCAAATTTTTTGACAATTCACAAAACTCTATCGCAGTAATGAATCACCCTGTATTTCGTACAAAATTGTCCAATGAAAATATCCAATTATTTCGGTATTGTACCTTTTTAACGAATACTTTTGCAAAGAACCAGTTTAATTTTCGGGGTCAATGACCCAATTATATTATTATTAGCTAAAAAAAATTAAGATAAGATAAAATTCAAATTTATTATTATCTCAAGAGCAAAAGTTCCAAAATTATATAAATCGGAAGCGTTCCATTTTGGCACAAAGCGATGGTTAATAAATTTGTTATACGGTTTGTCCCAATATTAACGTATTCATAAATAATCATCAAGAATACGAGGATTGGTTAATATCTTGTTATATGATCACAAAATCATTTTTTCCAAAGGCCATTCATTCTACAGTGCGGTCGTAAATTGTGCTCCCCCCTCATAAGTTCTGAAAGGAATGAGATATACAGGGTGGTCCATAAGTAATGGACCAAAGTAAAATGGAAGATTCTCGGCCTAAAAATATAAAAATCTGACGCAACTTCTTTCAATAAAATATTGATGATAAAAAGATACAGGGAGGCAAAGTTAGAATGTCAAAAATGTTTTTCCTCAGTAAATTTGAAGATTTTTTATATACAAACGTAAAAATTTGAAGATAGGGGCTTCAGAGCTGAAATAGTTATTTATGATATGAGTGTTAAAAGTGAGGTTTTATTTTGTGAGTGAAAACGTTTGTGAAATGAGCGGAGCGAATTGAACAATTTCACGAACAAAATAAAATCACTTTTAACACAAATACCATACAATGTTTTTTGTACAACTTCCCTATTTTGATAATGAAACGAGCGAATTTGCAATGACAATAAATTCAAAATGACTTTTAGTATTCAAATAATCAAAAGATTGTTGTGAATGGCAGACGTTTACATAGCAGCGTGCTAAAAATATTTTTAACACTAGTGTTAAAAGTATTTTTAACACGCTGCTATGTAAACAATCGTTTTTAACATTGTTTGCTATCATTAAAAGTGTCACTTTTAATGACAGTTGTACAAAAAATCATTTATGTTATCCATTTTGAAGTATTTTCTAAAGGACGCCAAAAAGCTATGTAATTGGTGTAACTGTGAGAATATATAGTGGTTTGTGCAACTAGTGTGGATATGATGGTCATATCGCACGAAGACGAAGTTTGAGCACGACGCCCTAGGCGGAGTGCTCAATCGTTCGGGTGCGATATGGACAATCCACACGAGTCGAACAGAAAGATTACAAAATAAATTATAAGGAGGTTTGTTCCAACCGCAGTCAGAAACTGTAAAAAACGATCAGAGAATAACTGGTCACGGCAAACAACGAGTTTACGTTCGCGTAATTCCTATCACTGATTGCGATGGTCGACTATTCTCTGATCGTTTCTGACAGTTTCTGATTGCGGTTGGAACAGACCTTATATGTTTCACTGTAGGGCGGTTTGATTCAAGTTGCTGTCCCAAACGGACGCCGCTCTCATAAATTATGTTTACGATTCGCTTTTGTTGTCAATAACGAGATCGGTAGATACCAGAACAGTTCGAAGAGCTTATTTTATTTTAAGCTATACAATTAGAGAAATATATATTTAAATTAATAGGATTCTTTATCACAAACGTTTATTTTGAAATGATAATAATTTCGAAAAATGGGATATGAATTTGAAAAGGTGAGTGAAAAATAAACTTGAATTTTTAAAATGAATCAATTCACAGTTACTATCCAGCATCTTGGTAGTTTTGTGATATTGATATTAAATATACTTATTAGCCACCAGAATAATAGGGCCACTAAATCTTAAATTTTGATCTTTAAATAACGCGTATTTTTTGGATTGACAAGTTTAAAACAGTTAAAAGAGAAGCAGCTGCAGGACTTTATTAAAAAAGTTTATAAATGTTGTAAAATACTAAGTTTGGAGTTTGGTTTATGTGTTAAATTTAATCTATTGTCTCTCAAATCTTTCATTATACATTTGAGAGTAAAATATATACGGACTCTGGTGTAGAGACTTGCATAATATTTGAAAGAAAATTGATTACATCGATGATGAAAAGAAAATTTAGTAAATTCGTTCAAAAAGAACTGACCAATTCCCCTTTGGTTAGCTATAGAAGTGAATTTTTCGATATATATATTTTCCATCGCAATAACGTTCTCAACAATGTCCCTTGATGGTACACATAAGCCACTAAATTCATCTTTCTTTGTCGTGTAAACTTTTAGTTTACAGAAAAAAGTTTCTCTGTTTATTGAATTATCAACCGAATGTGCAAACTTTAAGCATGTTTCACATGAATGTTGTATTAGACATTTTTTTAACAAATACCCCGTAACATACACTAAAGCATTTCATTCTGGGCTTGGTAGATATTGGTAATCTGTTGTGAACACTTTTGAATGCACATTTTTAGTTTCTGTAGGAAAAGTGAACTGTTCTAGGCATTCTTTTGTTAGTTCAGAACCAATAGTTATAATAACTTCGTTTACGTCATCCATACAGTTTGGCTGTGAACTGTTCTAGGCATTCGTTTGTTAGTTCAGAACCAATAGTTAAAAGAACTTCGTTTACGTCATCCATACAGTTTGGCCTTCAAAATGATCAAACATTTTTAGAGAAAATAGCTTTTTAAACGCGAAACAAAATTGTACGGGGATTGGCATTACCACAGCAACTTCGTATTTTGCCAAAAAAGTTTTCGAGGCAATCCTGATTGAGGTTTCGTATAAGTAAAAATGTATATCCTCGCCATTTTAGAGTTTCCCATAATGACAGAATCGAAAGGTTGAGTATAAAATATCTTCCCACTCCCGAGCTCCAAACGTTGGCCAGTAACGTAATTTCAGTACTCATCAGCTAAGATTTCCAATAAATTGCGAACAAGCCGAACTTTATGCTTTATATTTTTCTCATTAGTCTGTTAATTTTTTGTGTTTTCTTGCTTAATGTACTTGTTTATATAATATCCCTATTATAAAAATAAATACGTATTTTTGTATTAGCAAATATTACAAAATATTTAGTGTTTAAGCTTTGCTATTAAAGAGAAAAATATTAATATGATTTTCTGCTCATTTCAACAATTAATTAATAAATTGAAAAAATCTATACAACATAAATATAAAACACGAGCAACCAATTATAAACACCGTTCTAAAATAACAGTGCTCGACGGGCGACATCCCGTATAATATGCCAAATTAAATGCAAGTAAGGACGTAGCGACGTACTGTACCATACAAGTCACCAGCGGCATCGGTGCTTTACTTTACGCGATAAATTCGAACGAGTGAAACATCTTATATTTTATTCAGTAATCTTTTATAATATACTGATTATTTTAAAATTTAACAATCAAATACAACACACACAAATTTACAACGACAAGCCCGTCCAAACTGAGCACACAATCCTTTTGATCTTTCTTTAAAAACCGACAACCGACGGATACAAGATTTTTAGGCAGTACTGACTAGAGCAAACTTTCACACACATTGTATGTGTGCATAAAAATGCTCAAGTCAGTACGCACCTTTAGTAGTCGCTGATGTCAGGAATTTATTATCACTTATAATATATTGTAGAGAGAACATCAATAATTTTGCCATAACTCTCCTCAAGGATGTTGCTTTGAGGTAACAGTCCTCCGCCTTCGGAGTCCGGTTATACTAAGCAATGCGATTTCGAAATCTATGACAATATTATTGCAAATTACCAATGTTCTTGCTATATTGAACCTGATAATAAATTTGCTGACATCAGCGCCTACTAGCATTATTATTCTTGTGACAATAAATGAAATGAAAATCATGAAGGGGGGTTTAAAAATGCGAATATCTCGAAAACCACTAAGTTTTGGGACTGATGATAGGTATACCTTTTTGTAGCAAAAATGATGCAGTTTTAATATTTTCCAATAAATAGAGAGATACCGTTAACGAAAAATAAGTTAATCACACAGTTATACCAACTACAAAGCTTTTGTGGCGCCCTCTAGAAAATACATCAAAATGGATAACATTTGAGGATTTCCCAGACCCCCAATTTACTGAGAAAAAACATTTTTGACATTTCAACTTTGCCACCCTGTATCTTTCTAATCATCGATATTTTATTAAAAGAAGTTGCGTCAGATTGTACTATTTTTAGGCGATGAATCTTCCATTTCACTTTGGACCATTACTTACGGACCACCCTGTATTATAATGAAATAAAAACAAGAACATCTTCTGTAAGTACCTTGTGGCATTACTTATTCTTTTTTTTTATTCTTTTGGAAATCAAACCACAATAATGTTTTTTATTTTTTATTTCGACGTTTCGGTAGCGTTCCAGCTACCGTTGTCAAGATTAACTAGTAATAAAATTGGTAAAAAAATTTTTGGTCCCTATCTGACACAACGAAAAAATATGACAACTAGACAATCATTAATATTTTGAAGTTTAATACTACAAAACTTTGTTGTCAAATTTTATTAAGGTCCATTCATAGTAGATCACACCTCTGGTAAAATGTGAAATAAAATATTTTATTTTATGACATTCTAACGATATGATAGTCTACTAGAAATGGAATCCAGTGAAGTGCACGTTCCAGGAACGGTTTTTATTGGGATGGCGCTTTTTTTAGCTTATTTTGGAAATGTTGTTAATAAAACGCGTTTGTTGTTACTTTTTTGTGTATGATCATTTTTGTTTACAAAATATGTATAACTCAGTTTGGTGATTTTGTGTATTGAAGTGTGT
>CAJUYI010002056.1:0-13566 GCA_910591695.1 Galerucella pusilla
TTGGTTTTAGACTGCCAAAAAAGACTCTCCTCAATAGGAGAACTCAATAAAGTATTGCTGGTCTGGATCCCTGGCCATTCTGGCATGAGAGGAAACGAGAAGGCAGACTTTCTTGTAAGGGAGGGTGCCGCACTTGTTTCTATCGGACCAGAACCTACAATTGGCATCGCCAAACAAACACTGAATACCTGGACAGCAAGAAGAGCTTTAGACTTCTGGCATAATTCACCAGGATTGGTTCATTCAAAGGCTTTCATACATCCTTGTCTCCAAACAAATGTTAGACCATAGCAGGCATGACCTACGTTGTCTAACAGGCCTTTTAACAGACCGCTGTCATCTGAATCATCATATTAAAACTTAGACTGTCGGAAGATTCGACTTGCCGTCTTTTTTTGTGATGAAACAGCAGAGCATATAATTTGTGCCTGCCCCGCCGCGGCTCGAATCAGGTATCTGATCTTTGGCAGGGTCTCTCTCTCGCCCTCGGACCTGAAATATCATTCACCAAATAAAATAATCGGCCTTGTTAAGAAGCTGAATTTGTTTGGTGAAACTTGAATAGGTGTGAGCCACAATAGACTCTTGCGAGTCGCAGTGGAGGGCCTTATAGACCCACTAACCACAAACCTAACCTAACCTAACCTAGGTAGCCATGGATAAAATCTCAAACCTTGAATAGTCAAATTAATAATAATATTTAGTGTAGTATAAGGTTATGGTGTATCTTAGTAAATGAATCCGTATAGAAATTTCAATTATGTGAGAATATGGAGATGATAGAGTGAGGGTGTTTTTGAGCCGTCTGTGTACCAGCAGCTGTCTGCTCTTAATAGTTCATCCTTACCTTGGTCAAAAACGATAAATCATTGATTGAAGCCTCAATTATTCAATTAAAAATATGAATGGAAAGTTATACTGTATGCAGAATTTCACGAAAAATTCAAAAATGTGGGAATATACAGGGTGTTCTATTTAAAATAATAAAGTTGATATGCATTTCCGGTTTAACCGTAAATGGTACATCAAATTTGATAGCATTTTTGAATTCCTTGGATCTTATTAGGATGGTATGAGCGATTTCATTTGGAAATATCAAAGCGTTGGGGAGATACTTAAGGGCTTCCATATTTATACTAACTCTGTATACATTAATCCCTAATTACTGCCCTAGATTGAAGTTTACATGAGATAGTGATAATGTTTCTAGTAGGAATAACGAAGGGTATGAAATTGATATTTTACTGTTTCAATCTCCATTTATCACGTAAATTGTGTTTACTAAAATAATAATTTTAGCTTAAAAGCGGGTATATATGGGTATATAGATATTCTTGGTATGCGTCATCCTTTGTGACGTATATCCGGTTTTTGCGTATATTGTTTACTTTATTTGCTACTTTGACATATGGCCAACCTTAAATTAAGTAAATGAAATCATCAGGATTGTATTGAGCTAAATTCGAAAAAGCTATGAAATTAATAATTACCAGCTTCTTTTCCTAACTTCCAAAATGCTAATGTTTTTCCGTGTATCCAGGCATCTTTTTGAATCATTTCAATTAATATAAGAATAAGGTTAATGTTCATTTCCCATGAATAATTATTAGCCGGAAACAACAAAGTACAGATCTGACAAGAACTGTCAGTGGGGCAGTAGAAAAAGACGTAAGACACATCGCCAATACGAAAGGTACGTTTGCATCCTATTTTAAATGTTGTAATTCCTCCCGATTGATAGGTTGCGCTTGCGCGTAATTTGAAATAATCAATTTGTTCAAGTCAAAGATTATACTCAACGTTTGTAATACATCTAAACGGTTCAATATCGTGATATTTTGATTGGGATTAATCACAGACCTGCTTTTTTTTTCATTTCTTCCAGCCTAATGTGTTGGAAGGACATTAACAATCGATGACAAACACCAAGAGAAGTATTATATGAACTCCACTCCACAATTTCGCGTTTTCTGGCACCATGAGAAATAGAGTATTTTTATAATGGAATTGTCGTTAGGGGCCAGATTCTTTCCCGGACAGAGGGAATTGAATTTGTTGTCGAGTAGACTCCATTTATCAACGGCTAGATGCAGGTAAGATAAAAATGATGTGCAATCTCTGTGATTGAACTAATATTATTGATGTTATAGAGACCTCATTTATGAAAAGGAACAACAAAACCTTGAGTGATGCTATCGTCTATAGACATAATAAAATGTAAAAGTTGAAAGTATTATTTAGAATGACATGGATGAACCGTTTTGCGCAAATTCGAATTGGAGATGGTTCTTGAACTAACACATTAACATGTTAGAACGCGAAAAAAATACTGCACTTGCTAGGACGATACATAGAGCGATTCTTTCGCCAGCTGGAACAAATCTATTTTTTCGATTAATGTGGGATGGTTTATATCTGCCTCCTGGAATTGGAAATAGTTTATTTTTAAAAGTAAAGTTCGTTGTTTTTTTGTGTTGGAATACAATTTAGCTGTTAAGAATAAAGGGTGTTATTTAACAGTTACATTTTTTGATATTATTGGAAGTAGTGTAATAATGCTTTATGCGTGGAAAACTGATAGGGTTTTGGAGGTATATTCACTCTAATGCAAGAGGCTGCGTCAAAGATTACAATATAATCTTGGGTGCTTTTTGCTGCAGAGACAGACATGATAATTGCAGGCCTATATACACCAAAAATTATTATTTTCACCTCCTCCTTTTAGCTAAATAAATCTAGGTATGGAATATCGAAGGATAACTATACCGACATTTATACCGGCATTATAGAAGCAGCCCTAAGAATTAAATATAAAAGTCAATGGCGTCAAGTGTTGGTAAAATCATTGTTTGAAAAATGATATAGTCCTAGATTATTTATCAGTTCTCACACAGAAAAGATGAAACTTACTCGTCGTGACGGTTTTCCGAATATAGTTATATTGATGTTTAAAAATGAACTTAAGGTATTATCACCGAATGATAATCAACTTATTATCATGTCTCTCATTTCCCGATACACTAGCCTCAAAGATGACTCAATTAGCGTAATTTAATACTTTGATAAAATGGGTTTCTACAAAGGAAATATTGTTGGTTTCCAAAGGAAGATAATAATCATCAATTATGATTTGAAATTAGACTGGCTAACAGGAACGGTTGTTAAAATATGTTGAATCTCTGCTGGTACGATATTCATCTATACTGATATAAAGAGGAGATATTTGTATTTTTGTGTCTCAAGCTTGAAAACTACTGGACTGATTTCAAAAATTCTCTTGCCGTTAGAAAGCTAAATTATCACTGAGAAGCATAGGCTATGTTTATTACTGGAAAATAAGAGATCCTCAGAAATACCTACTAAAACCAACCCAATGTGTGAAAGTATATCATAAAATGGAGTCGTTCCAGAAGGCACATTGGCTTTTCCAAAAACTCAAGAGTCCCAGTGCCTCACAGTCAGAAGAATTATCGGTCTCCATGTCACAAAGTCTGCAGCTGAGATCTCATATTTTATGCAGATAACCTGTGATGATACTTAGCTGATTCCTACTAATATTCAGTAGCTTCACGGCCCGTTATGTTACCTGCTTTAGAGCGCTCCTTCACCCTAGTATATGTTGGCTTTGTACCCATTTTTGTATTTGTCTTCGAGCAAATGATCCCAATAGCTGGTTCTGGTTAAGCGTATATGTCTTTGCTAAACCTATTAATTGTTATTGAACAATTGAACTATTATGTTCCCATAGGAATATTCAGATTCCACTCTAAACTTTTTTTGTGATTGAACAAAAATATTTAAACCGTCTGAAATTTCGGTTTGACGTCGAAAAAAAAAGCGAAACCAAAAATGTTCTGTTGTTTGTTGTCGTTGGTTAATCGACTACGAACCTCTATCTAACAATGAAATAACCCAATTTTACTTTCATGATCGACATAAACGGGGCGCTTTTGTTTGTATACGATCTATTAATTCCCTCTAATTCGTTCATTGTGTCGTTTCATGGATCAATAAATCCTTCAATTGCTGTGAAGCCCAGCAAGTGTGTTCCTGGAAAAAATTATTATTTCCATCGGATTCGCGTGCCTCGAAATCGGAAGTAAAAACTTGGATAGGTACTATAATAGAGGGCTCGATAAATGAAGACCTCATGCCAAAAAGTGTTTTAAAACGTTTTGTTTAACAGAAATAATTATCTTGAAGGGCAAATGCCATAATTACATCAATAATTGAGTTAATAGTTTGTTCGTAGTCTCGGCCACTGTCAGAGCTTTTGTAAAACGTGTATACATCAGTGGCGGCTCGTAATGATGGTGTGAGAATTAAAAAGGAAAAAATTCAAAGCCAAAATGACTAGTTTTTTTATGGAATCTCTCTTCTTTCGCTGTGGATATGAAACATAAAGCGTCAATCTTGTAATTATTGTTACATATCACCAAGGTGCGCGAAGGCTTCGATGTTTCAAATTCAAATCGCGCTATCTTGGCTACTGAATTATGAGGAGAATCACCTGTGGGCGCGCCCATTCCTAAGAATAGTACAAAGACAAGTGATATATCTAGTTAGAAAGACAAGAGCAGGTGTGAACCGCTTGTGCTTTGCTCCCAGATGATTTGGGTAACCAAGAGGGCAAGCCCTGTTGCGCTCGAAATGGTAATTCAGGCTGCTGGCTCACATTTATGAAAAAAACAATAACAGCGAATTCCGATAAAATTAAAGCACCTTTAATTCAAAAAAAGTACAAAACAATTCCGAGAGTTTATTTTGAATTGAATTTATTGTTTTGTTCTGTTTTCTTTGCCAGTTCAAAAGGTTTGGGAATTGACGTACCTTATTTGTAAGATCTTTTAAATACGCTGTTTGAAACATATTCTAAGATTAAACAATAATTTTGCAGATATAACGGATATATTTAATCATTTATTATTAAGAAAACCTATACACCTAAACTCGCGGTATCTCATTGAATATGTGTCTAAATTTGGCTGGCGTTAGATTCATAGAAACACCGAATGTTTTCACTTTCACCGCTCGGCAGCTCAATTGACGTTCAAATTCAATAGAATGAATGAGTATATTGAGTTTGGCTTTCTGAGAACTAGAAAAATGGCAAGTTTAAGTGCTAGAGTTAGTGCTCAGCAAGAGCCATCGGTTCGAGTAGTCGTGATTGAAAAAGAAGATATCGATTTTTTGTTAAAGCATAGGTTTTATTACCTTAATTTGGACGATGAATTATTTAGTAGTCCCAAATTGTGGGTATGAAAATGGGTGATGAGAAAATTTGTTATTTTTGGTCGTCAACTTCGTTTACCAACCTACTGCCAAACTTCAAGAGCCGTATTTCAAAAAATTTAATACTAATCTAATCTAGCTTATTATACTATGTAGGACACATTTTGTTATCTATTGGAGAATAAATGACGAAGAAACGGGAAATAGCTGGTTGAAAACATTATGAACATAGAAATTTTAAAAGAAATTGATCATTCAATGCTCACAACTTTTTAACCTCAAAATAATGGGTTAATGACGTTAACGTGAATATTTTAATTCAAACAATTCAATTTTTATTTTTCGTATCACATCATCACATACTTATTTCGGTCATCCTCTTTCCCTAGTGCTTTGTACTTTGAATTCCTACCCCAATTTGACAGGAATTTCATCATTCATACTTCGAAGATGCCCCCCATATGCCAAGCTGCCGATTTTCAATCACATATTCAAATTTCAGGTCGTTTTTTATTTCTTTTCTCATTTTGTATATTCTTCCTCAGATACTTCATTCTTCATTAATTTGACTCTTCTGTCGCTGTGTGAGCTTTCACGATTAACATCCAGAGGTTAGGATTGGTCTAAATATAAGTCCATCAGCATTTTTTATTCCAATTTTATTATATTGATGAAAATATGATGACTCATTAACTTTGAGCAGAACACTAATAAAGTTTAATAGTTTTAAATGGTCCGTTCTACTTGTAGAAGGAGAAAACTCCGCTGGTTTGCAAAGCCCGCATTGCCTGAGGCGGTAGAAGTCGATTGCCAGACTGGGCCCGACACTATCTAGGTCAAGTCTTCCAAGAAAGTAGGGTTTGCTTTATTATGATTTTTTCCTCGTTTGACACAGGCTTTTTATATAACATTTTTTAAAGTGAAATATATGAGGGAATTCCTGCGCTCCTATCCGAATTACAAGACGTAAAGCTGTCTGGAAAGATCGGTGAATGTAAATTGAAAGTTGATACGAAATGAAATTCTTTACACGTTATTTAAACGGAATTCAATCGATGAACGCGATTAATATTCATTACACCTCCAGTATATTCAAACTGGAATCACAAAATGAAAGGTGCTAGGTAAGTGTGGATAATACAAAAATTTAAAGCTTTCCGAATGAAGAATGGAAATAAAAGAAATAGTGTAGAAGGTAAGATGGGATGAGATAAGTGATAATAATTTGTTATAATGGAACAAACCTATTTAACTGGGCTAAGTTCGAGAACATCGCACTAGTATGAAATTCACTTGTTTTTGTGTCCGAGAGCTTTAAGCGTCTTGTTGTTGTGTACTCCCCCACAGCCCGAGAACTCCTTAGAGCGACGCTCAAATTACACCAGTCCCGACTCGGTTAGAAATGGCACCTGTCAGTTTGGTTAGAATATTTTGTGGTTAGAATTTAGATTGGTATGCACGACTATGAATGTTTATTGAATTTTTAATGTAAAAATAAATTAATTTTCTTCTCCTATTCAAATTTCAAATATTATTAAGCTTATTTGTGGTAGATTGGCGTGCCTAAAGGGTTTTTAAAATTTTTCTGTTCAAAACTCTTGGCGCCAGATTCATTAATGATAGATCTAGGCTAGTTATAAATATTCTGACATTCATCTGAAACTCCTTAAAAGTACTTATATCTGGGAATAACTCCTTCAAAGAAATCTTTACACCTTGAATGTGTTCTTTTCCGCAGTTGCAACTTTGACTCAATTTGGGATATTGAAGGAATTTTCATTTCATTATCCGACTTGCTTTCTGAGTCGGAATACACCTATCCCTTCAAGCAACTGTTATCCCAATGAAAGCGCAATCAATGCGACACGTTTTTTATACATATTATCAACGAACATTAACAAGACAAGAAGGATCACTCTAAGCTCCTCCCCTCGTTATGCCTATCTCGCTCAAATATCGGATGCTACTGTGTATAGAGCACCGTAAGTCTCCTACTAGTTGTCTTTTTGAGTGAGCGTTTACGTACTTAGTGTTTTGTGTTTGGTTCTGCAAACAGAATGATGGAAAGACAACATACGTGGAAAAATGTATAAACAATACTATGCACTTTATAAATTGTTGGAAAATTACTATTACCTCTGCTCTGTCTTTATTATGGGAAACCTTAAAATGCAGGAATTATTCATTTCTTTTAACAAGGAACCTTAATCAGGATTGCATTGAAATTTTTTTTGGTCTGGTAAGAAATTGTAGCGGAAACTTGAGAAATCCAGCCCCAATTCAATTTTGTAGGGCATTCAAGAAATTATTTTCTCTAAAATATTTTAATGAGGTTGAAGGTGCCAATTGTATTAAAGATATTAATACAGTTTTGTTCAATATAACTCCTGATATGCTAGGAGAATATAAAAATATCGATGTACCCATATTGACAAATAGTAGCTCTTTAAGAGTTTTCACATGCGACTATAGAAATCTTTTGAGTACGGATGGCAATGCTATAGTTTACATTTCTGATTATCTATTAAGGAATTGTTTGCTGCAACACTCTTCTTGTAGTGTTTGCATAAAGTATAATGATGAAAATGCATTACCAAAGGAAGCGGCTGTATTTTTAGAGCATAAAGCATATTTGACTTCTAAAAACCATGGAGGTCTGAATGTACCTCCTAGTAATATTGTAGAATATGTTAAACAACTAGGAATAATCTTCGTTGAAGATTTTAATAAAATTAATTGTTACGAGAACGTTGGAGCGACCCTTAGAAAATTAGATGAAAATTTACTATTTACACATCCTTGTAAAGAGTTTCCTCATAAATATTTTTTAAAACTATGTAGACATTAGACTGCGGATTTATTTCACAATTAAATTTGCGATATTCTTCGAAACAATCAATGAAACTTAACATAAAATTAAATATCTCAAAATATCTTTGGAAACCGGCAGGTATATTTTATTTCACAACATTTACTTGAATCCATTTTTTTTAATTGAGTTGTTAACGGGCTATTTAATGTGAAAGACTTTCAAAATTCATAGATTTTAACCGGGATCGCCGAGTTGTACCACAAGATATCAGGTAGGTATAATCCTACCGTCGAGTTGTACCACCGAATTTCCTGGGAGGATTAACGATTTAAAAATAAAGTCTAATGACTAATCACCTTAACAATTTTATGTAAATTAGGTTTAATATCAAAACATCCACATATAACAATTTCTACATACAAAAATAAAGATGAGGCCTTTCTCACTAAGGTTTAAGATCAAAACATCCATATGTAAGTAAATAAAAACAAATATGCGCCTGAATACAATTTATTATTAGTGGTACTGGGTATTCCCTCAATAAATACCTACGGCTTATGTGTAATTTCTTAATGATACACCTCGATGGTCAGTATAATCCCCAATAAAGGCGGAAATGGATTAACTCAGGTAGTCGTGGTACAACTCGGTAGTCCCTATTTTAACTCATTTGGTTAAACTCCTTTGGTTTTGGATGGTTCGTGTATGGATTCTCACAATTTTCGAATCGCGATAATTATTTTTCCCAGTACCCTTATTTTACTGTTAGGTAAGCTGGTACTCTTTGATGGCCTCGGATTTGAAACAACCTGTAATGACCTGGATTTTATATTAGAATACCTATTTAAGTTGCATTGGCAAACATTTTATTGTTAATTTTTATACCTACTAGTCTCATCTGTAGCCTACTACATTATTACTTTTTGATGTAATTTTCATTTTTCCCATCATTTCTGCTAGGTACCAGTTCTTGTTATAATTATGTTTAGATTCACCAATTAAATATCCTGACGATATTCCTTTTTTTATTTTAATTCCCACTAAGCGGAATAGGTTACAATAAAAATTATTGATAGATGTTTTTAAATCACCCTGGTAAGTGAACGTTTATTCGTTTTAATCGCCAGCGGTTTGCATCAACCTCGTATAAGCACGAGCACGTGCACGGCTCCAGGAATTTGTCGAAATCGTCGGCGCGCTTGTGTAAGCTGGACATGAAAGTTCCGACTGAGAGTGACCCTTCTTGTCTTGTTAATGTTCGTTGATATTATCTACTCTACATTTAAAATAGAAAAACTTGAAAGTTGAACAATAATATTTGGAAAAATTATAGTTAAAAACCGCAAGAAGGTAATTCCGTTCGAGACCTCATTCGATGGAGCGTCGCACCACGATCGCTCTTTACCCCCACCAATCAAGTGCAAAATTTCAACCAGTGTGACGTTCTCGAATTCACCCCTGTTCGAGTGAAAGAGAAAACACATAAATACTACTTTAAAAAGTACTGTACGTAAGAAAGTTCCAGTGAATGGAAGGATAGATGGACACACAAAATATCTGGAACGTTAAAATACACCACAGATATAATAACTAGTGGTGAGGACGGAAGTGGATGACTTTTTGAATCTGCTTTCTCCACAAATGTAACAGTTTAAGTAGTAGCAATCCTAGTTCGTGAATATACTCACAAATATTTTAAAAAAAGGTGTGATGCCAACTAGCCAAGGATAAACACGAAAATGTTGAGGTGAAAATATTCTAAAGGCAACTTGTTGACACTTTCAACTCAGTGAAGTGATTTTTTGCCTATTGCTACCAATTTTGAAGTTGCTGAGTGCTTTCATATGGAATTTTTCAAACTCCTGTAAGCTCTTAGTGAATTGTTTATCGGATAAAGCAACTTATTTGTGTTTGTATATTTTTCATTGCATTTTTTTGTTAAAATGTTATCCTGTTATAAAGAAACTGGCTGCTCAATTAAACTTTTGGGCGTTTCAGATTATAATATTTATTACACCAAAGATCCAAACGATTTTGTCGTTTACGTTTACACTGGAAGTGTTTATAAATAATTTAAAATCAGTTTAATTTTCTAGACAGTCTACCTACTAAAGTAAACATCTCAAACCATTCATTAATCAACGTCCTTCTTTCCCATGTAACATTTTCGATTGTAGAGAGGAAACTGAATGATGTACACATTAATTCAAGCTGTTATCCACAACTAACTTCTTTAATAAACTTCGCGATATAAAACCCCCCTAGCAGTTAAAATTCAATATATAATTTGCTTAATTGACAAATATTGATGATTTAAAGCGATGCACAAACTTTTGACGTTATTTTGGATAAAAACATAAATAAAGGTCACTGTCACTTTGCGGTGGATTTTTTTGGAATATAATTAATCACTGATTCGGAATAAAACGCGAATATTTGACTTTAGTATGAATACAGATCTAGGAGCTATTGCTATAACGGCATACTGTCCAGATAAACTTGCTATATGCTCTGTATATATCCCTCCGAATTATCCACTAGAAGAGAAAGAACTTCTTGATTTAATATATATTTTCCCCAGTCGTTCATCTTAACTGGTGATTTCAATGCTCCTAACATCATGTGGGGTTCAAAAAACACATTCGGACGAGGAAAAACAATTGAAACTATACCAAACTGTACAAATTCTTGTCTACTCAACACGGGCTCTGATATGCACTTTTGCTCTGTACTTCTGGTACATTTTCTGCTATCGATCTAACCATATGCGACCCTAAATCCGACCCTTTCTTATCCTGGCAAACTGCCGAAGATCTTCACGACAGTAATCATTATCCAATAATAATTACCAATAACCAAAACGAAACAGCATCTTCCAAAACATATTGGTGCCTCAATAAAGCTGACAGGTCTATATACACATCAGCTGTTGATACTTTCTTATCTGCATACGACTTTTCTACCTCCAACAATGTGGATGACTCAATTGAATTATTAATCAGCTCTATTCTTTCAGCAGCTAATACCCACATTGGCAAAAAGACATTTCCTCCCAAACATAAAGCGGTTCCCTGGTGGAACTCCTCCTGTAAAGATGCGATCTCACAATCCAAAAAAGCTCTTAACAAATATAAAAGAAACGAAAGTTCCGAAAGTTCAATTAATTACAAGAAACTCAAAGCAAAGGCCAATATGTTGTAAAACAAAGCAAAAAAATATCTTGGCAGACCTATGTAGCAAATATTGATGACTGTCACTTTAACCTACTTAGATTTTTTTTGTAATATAATTAATCACTGATTCGAATTAAAACGCGGAGATTTAACTTTAGTATGAATTGACTCTTCTCAGTGTGACATATATTTTATAAGCAACAAGTAAATTTATCTCAAACTTTGTTAACTGTCTCTATTCATGTCCGAAATACTAAAGTTCGATGGTGTAGTGAAAGGTAAGGAGTTTATATTCTTTATTACAGCTTTGCAATTACAGAACTTTCAGTATCTTATGGGACGACTCGGCAAAAAATAAGCAAAAAGTGAACTTCAAATGGAGCTGCAGCATTCTAAATGAAACCTTTGATTAAAGTAGGAACTCGACGAAAAACGAAATAATCTATTACCTGATCTTTTTATTCTTCGATTTTTCCGGTCTTTCCATGTATTTTTATTGATGCGTAGTAGTTTGAGAGAGAAAGAGAGAGCGACAGGGAGAAAACATTGCAAAAAATTTTCAAAATTATATGCCAAAGCCATCAACAAATTGGGGAATCAAATTTTCAGTATAGCAATAAATAGGTCGGTAAATTATAATATTCTCTTTTTCATTGGTTAACCATTCTACCTATTTATAGCCTCAGCGTGTTTAGATCGAACTTTGAAAAACGCGCGTTTTTTAAAGTTACCATGGCAACATCAACAGCTTGAGAAACGAAGTCCAAATCATAGGTCTAAGTCAGTTTAAATGACAGTTTTTCATTATTGATCTGACAGGAGTACCTACTTTGTAACGTCAAAACCTTTATTCGAACAATATTCAACAATATTCAACAATTTCAATTTTATGAATGAAAATGGAAAGTACAGTTGGTATTGTTTGAGATATTAATATTTCGATTTTTCAAATCGGAGGGAATGGTATTTAAATTAATATTATTAACAGCCTCAGAACTCAATAAGGTTATTTCTCTCATTTCCATGACAACGCAAGGTATACTAACTGCTGTTTGCACTGGTTGCAGTTATCTTTTGGCTTTAGTAACTCATGATTAACTTTAACCATTGATTAAAAGTGAAGTGTTTTGCACCATTTGTGGTTAAGGTACTGGTTATTATAGTAAATTATTTGTTAGGTGCAAGTTGGTATCTTGACATTCGGGAATAATTTGAAAAACAGCAATTTTGTTGGTAATAGTAGTGTCAAATATGACAACTATTAGATATTTATATTTGTAAAATTACCCAAACAAAAGGTAAGAGTTTTCAAAATGAGCGGAAAGAGAAAAATATCAAAAAATTTCTCTCAAAATGAGAAAATAATGTGCTTGAATTTAATAAGAAAGTACCTACAAGCACATAATAGAATGCAAGGAAACAGAGGTGCGTTAAGCTGGAAAGATAAGGGACAGGCCTAGACAAAGATTGAGGGGGAGTTTAATGCTTAATCAGATAGCTACAGATCTGTAGATATTTTAAAACGATTTTACACAAATAAAAAGAAAGGAATCTTTTTCTTAAAGTTGTTGCTTAAAAGTAATTTTCCCTCTGATATCTTCCAAGATTCCCAGGTCATCTTCATCTTCCTCAAAATCCATTGAATCCATATTTTATTGAAATAGGAATTTATCTCGCAAATTCGCCAAGTACTTCAGTTGATTGTCATATTTTGACATAACTTCAATTAATAATTACATATCTTAAACCCTACCTTATCTGTGGATTAAATTTAACTATTAATTATAGCGTTAACTCAATAATGAATGTCATGGTGCAAGGAACAATTTAATTTAACTAGTACTTAAATTGAAACTTAACCACAACTTAACTAAGACCGGTGCAAATGGCTGTAACATCACGAATCCAACCATTTCACATTATTATTTCTTATTTCCATTTCTTATTGTATTTATAATTTCAAAGTGCACCAATAAAAAAATGGCGTAATGTATTCGTGGATAACTGGTCTCTAAAACACTTGCTCTATTTCGAGCAAGACTTTAAAATCCACTTATACTTTAATATACTATTTTTCCACTACTAGCTGTGTTCACAATTATTGCTTCTTTCAGCCAACTGAAGAGTTGAATTATTTCTCTATTGCTGGTTGATGCTTTTTTCTGTTATCAACCTAGGTCAATGATGGACTGAGGGCGAGTTGTACCAAACACCTAAACTCGGTTTAATGATGACTGATGTTTAGATTGATTAGAATTAGTCGAAGCAGCTTAGAACTGGGTTATATACCTGAAGCATGGATAAGGGCAATAGTAACCTTCATTCCAAAAACTGGAAAAAGGGACACAA
>CAJUYI010002056.1:23215-34027 GCA_910591695.1 Galerucella pusilla
CATTTACCATCAAATCAGTCATTACATCAATGTAGCATTATTAATTAGTGCAATGAAAAATCCTCGTCCTGAGGAATCCGCCATGGCAACCTCTACACCAGGTAAGTAAGATTCTTTTATCTCTGGTCTGGTATTTGATTTCCGTGGTTATATATGAATCGGGGTAAAGCTACGAATGAAAGTCAGCGCCCTCTTTAGATGCATATATGTATTATTTCGAAAACTTTGTTGGAAAGGAACTCTCCCCAAATGTATTTCCGTGATAATTTTTTACTGAATATAGTAACCAATCAAATTACTTAATTTCAAGTCATGTGTCGAATTTCATCCAATCACCGCTGTATTACAGCGATAATACCCTACATGTGGTGTTTTCAGTTTGGTGTTTACTATTTATTAAAAATTAATTAAACGTCAAACTGACAACTGGATTAAAAATGTCGCGAGATTAGGTATTGCATCTAACGATTCAATTAATTTACCAATTGTACTTTTCACAACTGTAGTTTTAAATAATAATGAAGACTATTTAATTAAAATTGATAAAGTTTGTATTGAAAATTATTAAACATCAGATTGGCAATCAATGTTTTGAAAGCTACAAAAGTAAAAAATTATCTTATCGAATACTCCTCGGGTCTTGATAAATACTCAAAATTTTGTCGTAGAGAATCCTTCAAGCGTGTTGCTCAAAGATAATAGCCCTCGGCCTGCGGCCTTGGGCTATTATCAAGCAACACGCTTTCAGCATTCTCTATGACAAAATTATCTCGGTATTATCAAGACCCTAGGGGTATTACTACTGATAATTTTTTACTGGATATAGTAACCAATCAAATTACTTAATTTCAAGTCATGTGTAAAATTTCATCCAATCACCGCTGTATTACAGCGATATTACCCTACATGTGGTGTTTTCAGTTTGGTGTTTATGTTTTATTGAAAATTAATTGAACGTCAAACTGACAACTGGATTAAAAATGTCGGAAAGATTTGGTATTGCATCTAACGATTAAATTAATTTACCAATTGTACTTTTCACAACTGTAGTTTTGAATAGAAATGAATAATTTTTGATTAGAACTAATAAAGTTTGTATTGAAAAGTATTAAGCGTCAGATTGACAATCAATCTTTTGATATCTACAAAGTAAAAAATTATCTTATCGAATACTCCTCGGGTCTTGATAAATACATACTCAAAATTTTGTCGTAGAGCATCCTTCAAGCGTGCTGCTCAAAGATAATAGCCCTCGGCCTGCGGCCTTGGGATATTATCAAGCAACACGCTTTCAGCATTCTCTTTGACAAAATTATCTCGGTATTATCAAGACCCTAGGGGTATTACTACTGATAGTTTTGCACTGAATATAGTAACCAATCAAATTACTTAGTTTCAAGTCATGTGTCAAATCTCATCCAATCACCGCTGTATTACAGCGAAAATACCCTACCTGTGGTGTTTTCAGTTTGGTGTTTATTTTTTATTAGAAATTAATTAAACGTCAAACTGACAACTGGATTAAAAATGTCGCGAAAATTTGGTATTGCATCTAACGATTCAATTAATTTACCAATTGTACTTCTCACAACTGTAGTTTTAATCAAAAATGAATAATATTTGTTTGATTGAAACTAATAAAGTTTGTAACCTCAGATAGACAATCAATTTTCTCATATCTACAAAGAAAAAATTATCTTATCGAATACTCCTCGGGTCTTGAAAAATACTCAAAATTTTGTCATAGAGAATGCTACAAGCGTGCTGCTCAAAGATAATAGCCCTCGGCCTGCGGCCTTGGGCTGTTATCAAGCAACACGCTTTCATCATTCTCTATGACAAAATTATCTCGGTATTATCAAGACCCTAGGGGTATTACAACTGATAATATTATTAATATAGCGGACACTTTGACACTTACATGAAATATACTAGACATCTCCTTAAAAGGATGTACGGGAAAGTACGTAAGATGCATTACCAATAGATGTACTTATCATTTCAAAGTATACTGGGTAATAAATACCACCTATCGAAATTCATAGTTCGTTGTCCAGCGCGGCTATTTTTATAACCGCCGGTAGAATAAATTAATTATTAAAAACTCGTTGTTAACGAATATTTTCTGGCATTAAAATTACGCAATCGCTTTGTCGCGTCCGATTATATCAGAACAACTACACTGATGCGTGAAAAACAAAATTCAATGCTAAGTTGCGAACTCCATTCTATTAGTAGTAGTGGTCGTAGTAGTGAATGAGCTTTCAGTCGTTTCAGCCAGAACCAGGATTAAAGCAGTGAAATAGGTCAGTCTACCCGGCGCCATGAGTCTTCTAACGACAACATTCGTCTTTATAACGATAGGTAAGTACCAAAATATTCGATATTTTTCAATTAAAATGATTTGTTTTCACCATTATTAAAATAAAATTTGCATTAACATATTAACGATACAGAAATCGTCCATAAACTTTGAAGTTTTATCTGGTCAAAAACCTTTTTCCCAAATGATAATTAGATATTCAGATATTAGATATTTTGAATTCCTGGTTGCTTTTTGTTACATATCATCTCGAAAAAGTTAAAAAATACACTTTATATTAATAGATGTTTTAGAACTTTTCACTACTTACGCGATTTTCAAATCTATAATCATTTCCTTACACTTTGGCTTTTTCTATGGTAAATGCAACGAATCAAAATGAATAAAAATTTTCAAAGAACATTACTACAATTGATCAATTTTCAATGAAAAACATTTATAATTTGAAGATTTTGTTTTGATATTTTTAGTTACGTCTTATGAGTTCGGAGAAGCTCTATTGACTTAAAATGATTGATTTTAAAATACTCTTTATGTAAATTTCAAAAAGGAAAATATTAATATTTATATACATAATGCGTCTCTATAATTGTTATTGTTAATCATTGGTATTTCCATTCCTAGTCACGACTCACGACATAGGAAATAAATTAATATTATAATATCAGTTTTGCTTTATCTTAGTTTTTTCTAATAATATACACCATTATTATTAACGGTTACACCATAGACTACAAAATAACTGCAAAAACAAGTGAATGCTTCAAGACCTTGACCTTATATTGGGCTGCTGAAAAAGGTTCATTAAGGTAAAGTTGACGCTTATGTTTATAAAGCGTTACTTAAATTTCGCTAGGGATGGCTTACACTTTTGATTCTAAAAACTGGGAATTGTGTACCGAAAAATTATTGCAGTTGGCGCTTAATCAAGTTTTAAATGAAGTAGGTATTCGACCACAGAAAGTTTTACTGGCATAAAAATAAGCAATTGTACATGGTGGACCAATAAGAAGATCTCTTGGTTGTATATCAGAAACTATAATTTTTATAACATTGGAAAAAAAATTGTGAGTAGAAGTGAACAGGAGTAATTCCTGAAATTGATTTTGAAGTTTCTAGCTGGAGATAAAGAAAAATTGCTAAATTTCACAGAAGTTTTATTGAGTAGGTTTTTTTCTAATTGAAAAATTAAGGGTGGAGTAGAGTAGGAATGCTATAGAGTATGGCAGAATAATTTTACTGCCGATTTCGGTTTTGTGATTGTCGTTGATGGAGAGATCGTAGTGCAATATATTTTTGAAGTTTAATAAGTAGTTATTCATTACATTTCACAAAAACTGAAAAGTTGTTATCAAATATCTCTCCTGGCCACTTTTACCAAAAAATGTCCACTCCTAAACTTTAAGATGGATGGTTTTGGATATTATATTGGTCCACCCAGTACAGGAACGAATTTTTCTGAATTTCTTAACTTAAAAATTCTCTGGAAGTTATTTAACAAACTTATTATAGTATTTTTTACATATTCACCCAAATCGAAGGTTTTAAGTTTTTAAAATGAAATATTGAGCGCACTGTCCAATCTTAAATCAAAATTTGTTTCTACAAAATTTATATCGGGAACACAGATATTTTTATTCTGTAATCTTTGTCGGGAACGCAATTAAATTGTACGTGACATTGACTGAAAATATAACTACTATTACGATTTCTAGGATTAAGTAGGTATGTGATAAGGAACGGTTTTATATTTCAAGTGCGCACTTTTCACAAAGCATTCTTTAAGAAATGAAATAATGAATTAGTTTGTTTGCAAATAATATAAAATAGCACCCATAGGTATGAAAATAAATATAATAGTGTACCAGAAATTTCGAAGGAATTATAAAAATTGTATGAAGAAATTAAGAGGTTCACAAATCTAATCTGTCACCTTGGTATGAGATAAAGTGTATTGTAGGTTCGAAAGATTTCATCGGAGCAGAAAATCCCAGTGTTTACCGAAATAGTGTTTTCTTCAATGAAGGTCGCACAGAAGTAGAGCTTCTATTGATTCAATAACATATGAGCTTATGAATATTTCAAAAATGATAATAAAATATGTTCCTGTAAATTAGGTGAATTTCAGAACTTTAGATAGACTAGGTACACCTTGTGAGAAAAATAATGAAGGATAATGGCTTGTAAGTGTAGGTACCTACAATTTTGATTGTGCTATTTTGAATTCCAGTTTATTTAAAGCGCTTTTCCTTTGTTTCTATGTTTAATTCGGTAATGTACTTTGAAATATTTGGCGAACTGCCAATGTTGTGTTTACCACAGTTTTTGAAGTTGGAATACGATTCATATTTAGTCAAAATTGAACATATTTAAAGTAAGTGATAATGTGAAATATTTAAAGGTTATCAGAGAGGTCGGTTTTTCTGAATAGATACAAATGTATTTTATTTCGTCAATAACATGAATTAACGGGATAGTAACAACCAAAATATAAATGTTTAGAAATTATCCATTTCCTAACAAAACATTTATATCGTGAATACCATCTTATCCTTTCGACTGCACTAACTTCTAACTTCACTAATCTATGGAGTACGTTTTTACCTCGTTCTCAAAATCAATTAGATTGACTGAAAAATTGAGGAGAATTTATTTTTCAAAGGGCTCCATTTTCTTTACGAATCGTCTCGAGTCGCAACTCGGTATCTAGATAAGGATCTCAAGTATTAGTATCACACTGCTGCGCTAGATGTGGAATTTTCTTTTAAGAGCTTTAAACACCGATATCACAAGCACCAGAATGATACCCGAGGGAAAAAACCGAAAAGCCTTACTTCAAAAAATATCGTCCTTATTTTGTTTTATTAATTCTATTTTTGTTGTTGTATTCTGTCGACGTTTTTGTTCAAATCACATTTGAATTTGCTTCTATTGGTGCGATGAAGGAAGAAAACAGATTGGCAGCTGACAATTTAGGGTGTGGATTTTTTTCTATGTGGTCCAATGTTATTGGCTAAGTGGGTTATTCAATTTGTTGCATAAGAACATGAAACTATTCAAAGCTTGCGTACTTCTTGGGACATCCCTAAGAACCGACCAACTAACAAAATGGAATTCTAAGAGGACTGAATTGTTGTATAATATAGTCGAATAGCGTTGTTTTAAGGACTTTTCATTTCTATTAAGCCTTTTGTTACGATAATTTTGTTTTTTAAAGAAAATGGTTGTATTCAATGATTCTATAGTGACTTTTACAATATATGCTAAAACGCATTATACGATCATTTCTTTTAAAATTATATAATACCTTATAAGCCAGTTTGTACAATATCAAAAATATCATTTTATAAGACTTTCACACCTATTGTATAGGAGTTTTATAATATACTATATAACTAACAGCTACAACATTATAAAATAGTTACTAAAGCTTGTCTTATTGAAGCTGCATAATGTTGTATAATAAATATTGTATAGCATTCGATTGCGTTGAATTATAAAACACTTTTTAGTTGTGGAGTGCCTAAATAGTCTTCGTTATAAAACAGTTATCGTATACCGTTCCATTTTACAATAAAATATTGTTTAAGGCATTTCTTTGGGATAAAATTGCTGCTTTCGCCGCCATTATGAGCAATTGAGTTGAAAACATGAAACTATATTGAAATATGTGACTTTATCATTATTTAGAGAATTATATTGTGAAAGAATATCCATATGAAGTGATAAACTATTAAAGTCATAAAAAAAATATTTTAGGATATTCTATTTTATTATTTTTTTCAAGTATCTACTTAAAACTTAACCAGAATTGAAGCGCTCCATTTTCTTGCCAAATATATACCTTAAATCTATCAGTAAAATTTGCGGCGCATCAAAATTTGTGCTATTAAACCATCCAAATGAAATTATAATTTTTACTATCGATGTCCGGCCAAGCGGCCCAAGTCGTTTTGATAAATTTCTATTTCTACAAATGAAATGTATGATGCACGTTCAAGTTGAAATATAATTTGGTTCTGATATTCTTCACTAAAAAATGAAATGCTCTTATAAACTGCTAGATGACAAAATGTTTCCATTGTGCTTGAAATAACAGCATTATAAAAAAATATATTGCATTATACAACCTTCATAGTGCCGCTTCAATCCCATTTCATAAATGTGACTACATGACACACTATTAAATCATTTTATAGTAGCTGTATAAATGATTATAAAACAGTCATATAAGAGTTGGATGAACTTTTAATAGAAATGTTATACAACCAAACAGTTGTATAAAAATGGGCCCTTTTCAGTTGTATAAGGATCATATAATTGTTTTGTTGACCGTTATAAGAATGTATCCTATAAGACCTATCTTGTAGCTGTTTATACAAACCTTATAGAATTTAAATTGCTACTTGGGCGTTTTACACGTACGAGAGTTATTGCGAAATTTACTCTAAAAATTATAATGAGAATAATTTCTGCTGTTTTACACGCCATAGAATTATTGCCAAAATTTTCGGAGTAAAAATATAAGGACTTGTTTTATATTTTTATGACAATAAACTACAAACTGCGCGAGAATCGACGCAGAAGCAGAAAATAGAATAAATAAAAACAATAATTGCGTCACTGTGCTGTATTTGTGTTTTATCGTTTGAATTTTGAGAACAAAAATGCCAGCAAAGAACGGAACAAGTTGTTGGAATCCTCAACCATTAATTCCTCATTGAGGAGAGCCTAAGTACCTATACCTCTTCTCTGGAGTCAACTTTTTGACCATTGAGATCTTTGTTTTTTGCGTTTTATTAATAAAAATAATAAATAATAGATGGGCTAATAAAATAACAGATAACTGCTGCAGCACCTAACAGCAACTCTTTTTGTCTTGCAGGCATAACTGCAAATGTCAATTAATATAATACCAAATATCCAAACCACTCTGACCAAACTGAATTTTTCAATCTTAAATAAAAGTATTAGTATTAGTATTAGTATAAGCTGTCAATGATCGTAACAACATCCCAAAAACAATCTCGCTGCGCAGGCGTATGACATAAATTGTTATGAAATTTTTAGTGGTGAAAATATTATGTGTCAAACAGTCAAGCATGGGAATATTTTTAAAATTCATATCAAAATTATCAATATTATTTACAGAGTAAATTTCGCAATAATTCTCGTACGTGTAAAACGGTTGTTTATACCAATTGTTCCAAGATTTGCCTTAAAAATTAAGTTACTTATTCTCATCCGTCACACCCGTTAGCCAAAAATCATCTAAAAATTCCAATGTGAGATGGCTATAATTTAAAAACAAGTGTTTATATTGATTGTTTTCTATAACAACACTATGTGCTGTATTCACTATACGGTCTAGCTAGCAGACTGTAGAATATGCTTGAGGGAATTCTAGAAGTGTTTGCCAACAAATATCGAATGCTCAAGTATGTATACACGAAAATTAATTGCGTGCTTTTGCCCTTCAGAGAATCTGGTGAGTGTGTGTGTTGTTACCTTTTCCTTTAGGGAGTTGCGTGAAAGATGGTAGTTAGTTTGTTAATTTTAATTCAAAAACTATTTAATTGCCACTTAAATAAATTGACTGTGGAACGTGCGTGTAAATTCATCTTACTTCTCGAGTAATCAACTCTATTGTAGAAAATTGTTCCGTTTTAATTCATTGTACAAAAAGGTTGGATTAACCCTTCACCTTAGGTTCAATCTTTCCAGTGCACACCAGTTTCGAATTGCAACTGTTGAAGTACAGAACCGTTATTGCAGCCTGTTGTCAAGAAGATTAATCGACCATCGTTTTAGCATTTTTTTTGTGAATTTTAAATTTTGTCTTGCTGTTAATTACTATCATGAAAACAACGCTTTTCATGAATATAAAAAACATGCCTGTCTAAATAAGAGAAACCACGAACACGACAAATGTTTGCGAACAAAAAAACTTGTTCAAGTCAACTGAAATATTTTCTGGTCAGAGACACTGAAAAAGATCAGTAGTAGCTGTGGTTTTGTGCGGTAAGCGTGACTTTATATTTTCGTGATGACCATACATCCATCATTCCGCACCCATTTTACGGCAAAATATTCGAGAACACACCCTGAAAGTTAATGTACTGTATTCTACGCTACCCGATTCGAATTAGCTGAATGATTTTTTTTCCAAAGAAAAAAAAACTCCTTCGAATAGAACGGAATTTTTATGAGATAAATAATGTGATTTTTGTACATCGTCCAAATGGTAAAATTTTTTGAGTTGTAATACTAATAGTATCCAGTATTCAATGAAGGAAACTCGAAAGCCAACATTTTTTTACTCGGTACATTGTGAAAATTGTCTCTTTGGAATGGAACTCGTTAATATATATATACAAGGAAATACTTTCCATTTTACGAGTGGAAGTATTAAATATTCATTTTTCACGGAATGGGAAATACTCAAATGAGGAAAAGAAGCGGTTCTCAAAATACCTCATTTTTGTGACCAAGATACAGGGTATTTTGCCGATTTTGTTTTAAGCGTTGTAAGATCATAACTAACGAATCACTTCGTATAAATTGGGTACATATGTGCTTCTTATTTATAGCTAGCCCAATTTAATCACTGAAAATAATAGGAATGTCTTTGAAACAACACTTTCAACATTGAAATTTCGGAAAAATCTGTTTTTACATATTATTTTATAACACAAAGTACGCCTCCAATTTTTTAAAAGACATTTCCACTATTGAAGTATTTTTGGAACTTAAGTTCCTTACGTCAGGTTATGTTTGAACGACCAGGGGTCGAAACGCAAAAGATCTGACCGTTACGTTACGTTACGTTACGCTACGTTATGTTACGTTACGTTACGTTACGCTACGTTATGTTACGTTGCTCCGTTATGTGCCTTGCTTGCGTGCTTGTGTTGTCTCCTTAGTCTCTCTCTTTCGTTTACGAAGCAGCGATTCATATGCTCCGGCCGGGATTCTACCACTGAACCACCGATGTTGTATTAAAATTCTATGCAAAGCTGGTATTCGCAGTGCTGGTGATCTACTTGAATTTGTTCGGATAAATTTTTACCATTATTTCCATAATTCTTTTGCATGATTGATCTTTTTTGTTCATTTCAAAGAAATTTAAATTATTTTATTCGGAATTTATCTCAATATAATCGCGCAAAAAACGGTATAAACATCTCGAACGTTGAGGGTAATACCAGCAAAATTGGAAGCTTCGCTACGCTTAGTCTCCAAACATTGCTGTCGACCGGTAAACAACTCTTACCGTTCTTAATACTTGATATACTATATAATTATTGTTATTTTGAGCAGAATGGAGTTTTGAAACCGAGGTGGGAAGAGTTTCATTACTGTCGAGAGGTTATCTATTTTCCTACCGTGTGTCCCGCGACACGTTCTACCTTTTTTTTAATTTATTGTCGCATCAACCGCTGAGGGTTATTAGCGACATGAACCATTCAATTTACATTAGATAGATGCATGAATTACAAAACATTATACAACTTTGTTGACTCAAGAAATTGACACAGGTTAATTTCGTATTTTCTATCAAAAATAGACGATAGTACATGTGGTAAATTTGCACTTTTTCTTTGACTATCGTATTTTTTACAGTCCAGTAATATTTGTTTTACCGTGATAATAAAATTACATGTATTATATTGAAGTATTCAAATCCTAAAAATTGTATTACTATTGAAACGATTGAATCTAGACCGATTTTAAAATTGATAAATAAGTTGAAGTATTCTCATTATACCCTGTATAGAGATGACGATGAACAGCATACGGTGCGGATATTAAGTGTTACCCCCGAGGTTACCCCCTAAGGAAAATTCCGTTATTTACGCAAAGATGAAAAATACTCGATTCCGTCAATTTTTATTTCAATCGAGGTATCTTACAGCAGACAAAAAATCATCACCCCTCTCACCTACTACACTCGAAGCTACCCCAACAGATTTTTGAAATAGCAAAGGGAAAAGTAAAACTTAAAAATGTTTAACTTTTAAATTTTGGATAAAACAATTAATTGATTGAAAATATCAGTAATGTAATGTATTCATATCTTTGAGTATAGGGGGTTAAAGGGGTGACAATATTTTCTACATTGAACAACTCGATTTTGAAAGAAATTGATGGCTACAATGATTTTTGATCTTTTTCTCAAATAACAAAGTTTTCTAGAAGGGTAAGACTTATCCGCAACTTCTATTAATGTTTATTAATTTGAAATTAGAGATGTTCTTAGAGATGTGAAGTAATTATTCTCCTAATTTTAATACTCTCGTTATAAAATTCAGGGGTTTAATTGCCATTTTTTTCAAATTCTGGAGAATAATAATTTTAATTGAGACAACACAAAAAATAATATTATAAATAACACCTTGTAGAAGCGTGAAATTCATAATGTGAACTGTTTTGGAAAAAAACTATATATATATATATATATATATATATATATATATATATATATATAT
>CAJUYI010002056.1:34037-51382 GCA_910591695.1 Galerucella pusilla
TATATATATATATATATATATATATATATATATATATATATATATATTTATTACAGTTCTACAGGCCTTAGAGGCCCATGACTTATTAATTACATAGGTATACCAAATGTATACATTTTTTAAATTAGGTTTCTTCATCTTCCTCTATTTTTCCTACTAGGGCTTTCCACCTTTTCCTATCTTCCGCAACTCTTCTCCAATCTTCTATCCCCTTTTCCTTTATGTCCTCTACTACCGTCTCCACCCATTTCTTCCTCGGTCTGCCTCTTCGTTTTTTACCTCCTTCTCCTTCAAGGATCGCTTTACTAGTGTGTCTACCTTTAGGCATTCTGCATATATGTCCCAACCACCTGGCTCTTTGTGCCTTTATATAATGAATTATATCAGGGTATCCATACGATACCTTTATTTCTTTATTCGTTAGCCACCTCCATGTCCCATCTTCCAATCTTTTACCTCCTAGTATCTTCCTCAGTACTTTTCTTTCCCATATTTCAATCTTTGTTTCATTTTTTTTTGTTAGAATCCACGATTCGCATCCGTAGAGTGCCGTCGGTCGTATAATCGTTCTATATACTCTTATTTTAGCTTTTTTTGATATTTGTTTTGACTTCAATAGGTGATTTAGTGCCCCAAGTGATCTACTTCCTTTGGATAATCTTTTTTCTATTTCAAGAGTTTCATCACTTTTGTTAGTGATTAGTACTCCTAAATAGTCAAATTTATCCACTTTTTCAAAGGTATATATTCTGTGTCTTGTCCTGAACAAAGTTTCTCTGGTTAACTCATTTGGATCTTGCCTCATTTCCATATACTTCGTCTTCTCTGTATTTATATGCAGCCCGAATGCTCTAGCTGTACCCTCCAATTTTCCGAAAAGCAGTTCCAACTCTTTTTTTGATCTTGCAATCAGCGTGACATCATCTGCATACGCAATTACCTGATGCTTGCAATGAAATATCATTCCTCGACTCTGAATTTGACTTTCCCTTAAGATCCATTCCAATACAAGGTTGAATAAAACTGTGGAGAGGGGGTCTCCTTGCTTTAATCCCCTCTTAGTGGTGAAATTTTTGGATACTTTTCCTTCTATTAATACTTTCATTGATGTTTGTTCCAAGGTCAACTTTATTAATTTTATTAATTTCTGGGAAACTCCAAGGTTGCGCAGTACTTCATACAACTTCGTTCTTAACACTGCGTCATAGGCCTGACGGAAATCTATAAACAATAAGTGCAATCCCAGGTTTTGTTCGTAGCTGTTATGCTGTATCATTTTTAGTGTAAATATCTGGTCTGATGTTCCTCTTCCTTGTCTAAAACCTCCTTGGTATTCTCCGATTTCTTTGTTGTAAATTGGCTTAAGTCTGTTACGAATAATTCTTGCCAGAACTTTATAAGTCACGTCTAAAAGTGTTATGCCCCTATAGTTTTTACACTGGGTTCTATCCCCCTTTTTGTTTATCGGACAGATAATGGCGTTGTTCCATTGTTCAGGTAGCTGTTCTTTTGCCCATACTTTTCTTATTAAACTGCTAATTCGTTGTTGTAATACTGTTCCTCCCTGTACTGTAATACTGGAAAAAACTAGGTACATGAAAATGCCATTTACGATTTTAAAAATACCGGATTCAAATCACGCTGACAGTATGTAGGTACCTATAACAAGCTAATTAACATTTTTCCGGAAAGCCGAAAAAGTCCAAAAAATGATTTATATAGACGTATTTTAATATTTTTATATCATTTTTTACCCGGTATTAAATTATATCACAGTGAGCTATATAACGCATACATATTCAAGCATTTCGGACTATGTTTATTTTTTTCAAGAGTACATTAATATTCGACGTGACCTTTAGCTTTGTGTGTTGGGAGCGAAGTAGGCGACCAAACTACTGTATACGCGAAATTCAGAATAAATAAACAAATTTTTTTCATCCGCTCATGATCCCATGGCAATACACAATCAATAATTAAATTTTTTTTGTACGCCTATTATAACCTTCATCGTTAGCAGGTGGTACATCTATATTTTTAAAAGGAATTGAGCTCTCTTAAAAATTTTATTGTAGGTAGGAACACAATATAAAAATTCACAGAAATTCATTAATGCTTCATAAGAATTTCATTCCTACGTCTAAAAATAAATTCACCTTCAAATGATCAGTCGAGGAGCAAAACTTCACATTAACATTTCGGAGACGACGATGATTCGGGCTCACACCAAAAATTGTTCCGACGAACGAGTTTACCTTGAAGTAGAAATCTTGGCTCTAATAATTATTATTATATTGCCAAAACGGTTGCAGTTTTGATAGGTTTGAATGTTTTATATAATATAAATATTGGTACTTTGAAAAAACTATTCCTATTGAAGGTCGTTCGCAAATGTGAAATATGAAAATAAAATTAAATATCATCGGGACCCACACTCGAACCCTATATCTCCTAATTTTCGTCGCCACAACCATCAACCACTTTGCCATAAAGACAATAATCTATCAAACAAGCTGTTGTATATAGATCGTGTGATGTATGTCGAAGTTTCATAAAAAACGTTCAACGTAACGCTTTTAGTTAACATTCGCCACTGAAAAAGCTCATAGCAGAACACGCGACCTTGGAAATGGAATTCAAGACATTTTCGATGAGATGTTGGAGAGTGACCATGCCATGTACTTGTTTGAATGAAAATTGGAACATGGACATGAAATTCACGGGTGGCTTCTCAAGACGTTTTTCCTGGGACTATTTCAAAACGGATTTCTGAGAAATAATTTTTCCTTCGGGCTAATGACGTATGGTCAGATTCCCAACTTATGGAATTAAACTGGCTCATCAAATCGAAAAATTCATTGACTTGACCGAAAAACAGTTTAAGGTTATGAGGATGGGAGGCCATAGTAATTTAGTAGAAGAAAAGGGCAGTTGTCAGCCAACTTCACCATATAATTTTTCACAGCTTTTCAAAGTGCGCTAAAAGGAGTATAACTTAAAAAAGAAATACTTGAAATACTTGGGCATAATTTGGACTCAAAGCCCAAATACAAATTTACGCCACTCACTATATATGTTCGAATTACCACTCTGTAGCTTTACATAAAATCGTGATAGTTTCGTGGGATTTGCTGGGCGTTGCCTCCACACCCAAATTTGTTCCAACTTCGTTAATAGCTTTGTTTTGGAGTAATGGGAGGGGAATTAATAAACGCACTTTAGTTAATAACACGTGATAGACTTGTTTCGACATGCACGAAACCGCACAATGTACGAGCTGGTGTATTGCACCGAAGCAATATGTTAAGTTCAATCAATAATTAATATGGAAAATGGAAAGTAAGGAAAATGATTAATGGAAATCCAAATAATCGCAAATGAAACTATTAAAAGCACAACCAATGAATGATGCATTTCAATTAAGGAGTTTAAATAGGAGTAGACGAGTCTAGATGTCTCGAAAAGCAAAGAATGTTTGTATTCTGCATGTCTAGCATTTCTGTGTAGGGTAACTATAATGTCATAACCGTATCACTCGGTCGTGCTCTGTTCGCGACATGGTCGCTCCACGGGGATGTTGGTCTTTCAAGGAGCATCATGGAAATGTTTATCACATTATACACTTGGTGTATACGGTGAACCAACTGCTCGTTGCTAATTGATTAACAGCGAACAACTCATTCAGGATAGTGTTCGGAGTAATTTACGAATAGTGTAACGAGCGAAAACATACGTTATAATACAACGTGATGTCGAAATTCTCAAGTGTGTATCCGCTTTTATAGGAAAATGGAATAAATAAATTTTTGGGGTCGGTTGGAATTCATTTTCTAATCAGATGTACGGAAGATTAATATTTTTTATCGTCACATGACTAAATAGTGAATGTTTCAAAAGTAAACAACCAATGACAATTACCGACTAATAATTCACATCCTCATTATTCGTCCAAGTGCCAATTAAAAATGGAAACAATAAAACATAAAATAGAATATTTAGTAACAAATGCTATACATTTTGTATAGCACATGATGTATTAGAATGTTACGTGAATTAAGTATTTATATAAATAGTTATCGAGTGACCTTGGTTCCAAAAAAGTACAATGTAATGATGAATTTATGCTGGTAGTTAAACGCCACACACACACACTTAATTACCCAGGTCTTTCTTAGTACACACATACAGGTTTCAACAGAAAATACAAATTGTTGCTAAGCCTCTTCATTTTATTTTATTTTCCCGCATTTCTCTTCCAGTTTTTCACTCATTTCTTCGTATCTTCCGGAAATCTGGAGGCATCTGTTTCTTTCTAGGTCGTCCCCTTCTATTTTTACCTCGTGAAAGAATCATATTTGTTCGTTCTCCCAAACCTAAGCAGTTCCACAACACCCACTCCACTAGTCTAGTCTAGACTGCGTCATTATTACCCGTCTTTTACGTTCTAATGCCCTGGCATTCTGACAGTTTATGTTCCTTTACCACCTCATCTGCAGAAAAATTCTCCGTTGTACAGCCCCATTTTATGCAGGTGTTCTTTCAATCGACTGAGCAGTCAGAAAGCCCGTTATTAATCTGAATTTCTTCCTGCTGATCTTGGATAGTTTTTCAGTTTTGTGCTCCGTTATGACTCGGTCTCTCGGATGTCAGATTTACTAACCCTTGGGATTGGGTTTTGGACCAATATATGGAGTTGATGATTCTTCTCTGATGTATCATTTAGAGTAGGTGGCTGTCTGCATATTTTAGTTCGTCAAGCTAGACCCTTATTTTTGAGTTTCTCCCGCCACTGTATTATTCAACACCAGTTTCTTCCATCGTCCAGGTTTGTCATTGTTGTTGTGGTTCATTTACTTCGATTTTTTATGATCACCTCGAAGTAGATGCTGAAGAAGTATACAGGAGACATGTACATGTCGTTCGTTGGTTTCAATTCAAGATTGTCATTTCCCACTAACAACCTTTGTTGACGAACTCTAGCCAATCGAGAATTTATTCACAAATTACGATTAATATTGAAAGTTTCGCATCACCTATTATGAATACAGGCAGTGTGAAACTAGTTAAATTCATTTTATCTAGGATCTTTTATTTCCTGAAAAAATGATTTTACATATCCACTCTGTATTCCATTGTTTATAGATCAACTTTATTTCCATCACATATTTCTCATTATTGAATTCAGTCTTTATTTACCAAAGTATAATAGTCGAAGGTCAATGGCTTATTTACATTTTTTTTGCTATAATCTGGACGATGTCGTCGTGTTCTACAAATTACGGGGAATCCGCTTGGTAAAAATTGTCTTGAAATTAAAATGATCCTCAATTTTGACATACAGCTTCACGCGCGTCTATTTCAGTCACAAGGTGAACTCTTGAGTATGCGCAATAACGTTCAAAGAAGTTTTGATACTACACGACTGACGACATTGAGAAACGACGAATGTCAGGAATCAGATTTGATCATCATTTAAAATGCGTACTCCGATAAAATCGTGTTGGTATATGCGATGAAAGTAGAAGCTTAACAAAATTGTTTCTTGTTTATCGTCAACACAGAAAGGAACACAGAGACAAGTTGTTGGTTGCAATTTTGTTATCGTTTTTACTTAAAACTTTTTTAATATAAATGATATACACGTGGTGCTTTTCTGGTTGTTTATTGTAAAGTAACAGGCCATTTTATTAATTTATTGCCTGCAACTCAATTTAAAACAATTCAAAATAATAATAGGACATTTGTGTAAATTAATATCAATTGTTCCAACAAAAGTTCAAGGTATAAATATTAACCTTTTAAATACTGAGTGAGATGTTTCTAAAACTTTTTTTGGCACACGGATGATAAAATATTGCTATAAAAATATTCGCTATTTTATTTGCAATGTGCAAACATGATCATTGCCTAAACCCTGAACATTTGGTTCACAAACAGTGAGTAATATCTAGACAGAAGACAACATGACATCCTGGCGCACGTTGACATCAGCAAAATAGGTTTGCAGTTATCTAAAGGTTATAATTGTTTCTATAGAAGTCAACGAAATTCTTAAGTGGACGAAAATCTCTGCTGAAAAAATTGAACTGGGTACAAAGATTAAAAATAATTATAATCATTGTCATCGCTCAAGCGCCTTGTCGACTTTAGCTAAAGCAGTTACTAATTATTAACAAGGATTGATTAAAATAACTAGACATTTCTCTTCCAAAGTCTATGAAGCTTTGTTAACAACTTCATAATGAACATCATTCGCATATTGTAACAAATCTCTGAGATCTCGATGTCGATCTCAACAATAAAATCTGCATCAGTAAAAGAGCAAATGTCTACTGTACCAATTGTATTATTATGATAGTTGTATTTTAAACAATTGTTCTTTCTAAACATTATTCTTCCACGTATTGTTAATTCAGTTTGTAGAATGAAGTTTAATTGAATTGAGTTTTGTATTCATGGCATTGTCTCGCCGCGAGAGCTCAAATCTAGCAGGATATTTTCCGTGGTTGTTTTCGAATACCTACTTTCATATAGGTAATTTAACTTGAGCTGTTCTGACGAAATAATCAAATTGAGTATTCGGAAGCAACTACAAAAAAGTCTGAGCTCTTGTGGTATTACCACCGATAATTTGTAATGTGGTTTTGCAGGATGCGTATACTCACAAGACATGCAGTTTGGACAATTTGGTCATGACTTTGATGAACAAATAGCCCAAATGAGTAAAAATATCGACAGAAATTTGAAATTCGGTCAACTGAGCCAGGATATGGACAGTGAAATAAGCCAATTTGGTAAAGATATTAACAAAAACTTCCACATCGATCAAGCGGGCCAGGATATTGACGAGCAAGTCAACCGAATGGGTGAAAATTTAGGCAAACATATGAATAATTTTGGAAATCAAATGGGCAACCAATTCGAAAATATGGGCAACCAATTCGAACATATGGGCAACCAATTCGAAAAGCTGGGTGATAATTTGGGAAAACAATTTTCCAACATGCAATTTGGTTCAGGAACTGATCAAGAATCTAACCAGGCTTTGAAACTTGAGATTGTAATTAAGGCATTTGTTGATCAAAAGCTGTATGAAGCAAAAAGACACTGTGAATCGGCCGGTCATAGAGAAATAGCAGCTCTACTGGAGGTAGGTGAATCGCATATTCAGACCCATTTTGTAACTTGGGTAGAGATGGGCGTCGAATTGGAATCTTGAAAAATCGAGATAATTGTTATTTATGTAGCAAGACAGTAAAGTGATTTTTATTGGACGAGTCTGAAATTATGAGACGAGCGAAGCGAGGCAAATAACAGGCGAGTCCGATAAAGACACTTTACTGACGTGGTGCATACAAAATTTTATCGCCAACTGCTCAGAATTCAGAATATAAGAAACTAAGATATATTTCATTCCATTTTATTATGACAAAGTAAACAGCACATATAGAACAAATATACTTATTATTTGTTATATTTAAATTGAAGGTATACCCTGAAGCATTATAAAAGTTAATTCCTGAAGTCATAGAAGTTCCAACAATAATTTGTTATAAGTAAATCGCAAGAAAACTATTATGGAGCCGTAATAGAGAGAAGCGTGACACTGACAGATGATGATTTTCGAGTACCTAATGTCAAAGTAAAAATACTTCACCTGCCGCATATGTTCCTATACCTGCCGCAAATGCAGCAGATAAAGTGAAGGAAGGTAAACTGTTTGTTTACTTCCGTAAATCAATTTGATAATTGACGGCTTTACTGATGGTTGGCGATCAAAGATATTATCTACCACGTCATATCATATATACGAAATCGGCAGTCCAGGTAGACTTGAATGTTAATTAGAATGTGCAATTTCCATTTGACACCCCTATACTTCTGGCAACATCGCATCTTCAGTTCAAATTTTATCCTTAATAACCAACTGACGTTTTCTAAGTATATATAACTTTACAAAATGACACAAATGCTCGAATGTGGTAGAGGGTGTGGCCAAAGAATATTTGTAGACATGCTACTACACCTTGAATTCAAATTTCATCACAATATCAATTTTATAGAGTACGAAAAATGGAAAATATGCTTTTTGAGGTTAATCATTCCATCTTGACAGTAGAAATCTAACTGGGCTACAGAATACCGATAGTGCCTGATTCAAATTCGACGGCATGACTTCTATTCGATCTGACTAACTTCTTTCAGCTACAGCTAATCTTGTAGTGCAGTATAGAGTAAAACGTGAGAGTTAATTTTGTTCTCAATTTACTTCTATTCTATTGCAGAATATGTTTGCAGACGCCTCTCAATGTATTAAAAAAATAGTAGATGTGGAAAGTTTAGGAAACGATTTCAGCGAAGCCAGGAAGACAAAAGATGTAAGAAGCTATTCCAAAAAAATCTGTTCACTTTGGACAAGCAGTTATCATTGTGTTAAGCCTGTTATTGTAACGTTTGAAAAATGTTTATTGCCTTTGCAAGTCGAGATTATTGAAAAACTTTTGGTCTTGATTGAATCATCCGACGATTTCTTCTGTGGAAATGATGCCAATCGCATCACTGGTGAGTATTTCATCATTCATTAAGTTGGTTTAAAACATAGTGAATATATTATTTCTCTTGTAGAGTTTATTGAGAAAGATGGAGTCGAATGTGTTACGAGTACTGAAGATGATTTAAAAAGCTGTTTAAACACAGCTGCCACGAAGTTACAAAAGGGAGACAAGAAGGCTTTGGCAACTTACGATGCAGTAATATGCAAGTAAGTGTTCTTGATATATTGTCAACATACTATTAGCATGAAGCAAATGTTATTATTTCATACTGTCTGGTAGATTTGTCCTGATGATACCATTTCGAGTCCGGTTAGTGATCTATTACAGTATCGGAGCCGGTAAGTGTAACCAAGAAACACTGGATTTTTAATGTATAATACGATAACAAAAAATTCAGTTTTTAACATGGAAACTAAATTTACCGGACAGTATAAAATATAATACGTTACGTGATACATTCGGTAAGTACTCATTTCGATGTTCAGCACTGGGCTTCCTCGTCGCCTTGTTCTTAAACATCTCATTCGTACTGTGAAAACTTGACTTACCGGACTTATCATCGAATAAACTCACTATAATACATTTCATAACCATAAGTAATTTCAAAAGGCTTACTTGAACCATGCCTACTGACTGACGACTTCGACAATTGTGGAACTACCCCAACGTTACGCCCATGCTCAATCCCTAAAGAGATGGGTTGGAATCACAGGATAATCTCACATAGATCACCCTGGGCGACTTTGAGATGCTGGTGCCGGAAAAACCTACGTTAAACGGAAATATTTCTGACTGTCCACTGTCAACTAAGGAAACACTTCCATACTATGAGGCTAGAGAAAACACCTCTCTGCAGGATGTGTGAACAGGAAGATGAAACTGTCAGGCATGTCTTATGCGAGTGTCCGGAGTTATCGTCAATGAGAGAGTGTGTGTTCGGAGAGTCTTGGCCTACACCTGCCGATATAAAGGAGATGTCTCCTATGGTGACCTGTTCACCTTCCTGGAAAAGACACGATGGACGATGACCCGGGAGGAAAACTCCTTGGGATGATTTACAATGGGTCGCATGTGGCCTGAATGCTGCGGCCCTTAACTTACCCTCCCTACTTTACAGCTACACATATAAAAGCCACTTGTGCCTTGACAAGGTAGACTTAGTTAGCGATATCAAACCGAGAATTCCATGTGGATCAAACACAACAATAAGGAAATTGTTAAAAGAAATCTACTGCTGCAAATAATCGATGATTTATTATGGATAAATCGAGTTCGGACAAAATTGTTCATTAATTCTTATTAAATTATCTCCCAATAAAATAAAAATGCATTGTGTGTACCATTATTTCTTATTATATTTATTTCTAAATTTGAAAATACTTCCGACGACATTGTTGTAAAGATCATTTCAGCGGATAATTGAAAATATGGTCACGAAAAACATTGTCTCGGATATTATATTCACATCAAATGCGAAATAACTTTGTGTTTTCTTCTGTCATGGCAAAACGGAGCGATAGTAACAACAGATTTTCTTGATATCTTTATATCGATAAAATATTTAGATGTAAAAGGAACAAACGGTTTATACGAAATTTTTCATGAAAATTTGTAGGCATACACTACGAAGGTTTCTAGAAAAACAATTATTTCAATTTGCAACTTGAATCACCAAAGTTTTTACAGTTTTCAAGGTGAGGAGTCTTAGATTATGATAGGTTATGAAAGGCTTCATCTTGAAGCTTGATGTTTGAATTAACGGAGCCGTGAGAAATGCACAAATGTTTAATTCCTGCTCTTCGGTAAATTGAAGGACGTGATGTTGTAAATTGATGTTTATGTACCTAGGAAATTATGCAGTTCAAACATTTTGTTAACTTCTTGATTGAATTCTAGTTTTAAAAACTACACAAAAGAAAAGAAGGTTTGTTAATGCAAATGAATATTATGGGAGCAATGAACTACGTCAAAAGAAAAATCTATCATAGATCAATCCAAACAATTTCATTAACAATTTAAGATGAAAGGAATAAAAGCTGATAATCGAAAAATAAAATAATCGAGATGAAAGAAAATGATGCTGAGAATTTTTTTAAGAAATTGTTTCGATACTAGCTTGAAAGTTTTATACTTCGAATCCTAACGTCAAAAATATCAGTTTTTGTTCATTCTTTGTGGTTTCTTTGCTTTAAGTCACTAGAAAAGTTCACTATCACTATAGAATATATTGTATTTACATATTTCCGTATAATAATGTGAATCCTGTAATTCCAGATAATATAGTAGCATTACTGAGTGTCTGCTTAAATCAAAATCACTTTCAATGAAAAGAAAGTTGAAAATTTGGAAAATGAAGATTTTACATAAAGTACCATTTATGACAAGTTTTACCTTTTAAGAAACAACATTTTTTTGGACGAAGCTTATGCGTACATAAGCGTTGATGTGTTTTGAAAGAACTATCCTACAAAAAAAATTCAATTTGTTTTCCTTTTCCATATATTCTGGATGGAAGTGCAATTATTTTCAATTCATGGACTGGGGTCGATCCAGTTTTTTTTAACCTAATACTGCTACATTGAATCCCCATTTTACCATACTACATTCATTTTTGTATATAATTTTCCTCGAGTGCTTTATATTATGCATTAAATCAAACTATTTAATTAATGGATACATTTTTTTTCAGTATGCTCGGCAATTCTCGAAGATGTCTCGTAGGAAGCTTAAGGACATGCCCTTCCAATACGCCTTCAGAAATACTTGAAGATTACCTCGATTTATTCTCCAAAAAAATCTGTAATACCGCATCAAGCATTGCTTGGTTCTCTTTCGTCAACATTATTTTACTCCTGTTCACTTACTTGTACTCTAAAATGTTTTAAGTTATCTCAAACTTATTTAGCATTTTTGTTGGCTACCTCATAAACCTTGTGAAAATATTGAAGCTTTCGAATGCCATATATTTTATATTATTATCTACAAAATTTAAAGTTTGAACCTTAAATTTAAATATTTTTATTGCAGTTAGACCGACATTTAATAAATGTATCATTTAACTGAAGAGCTGGAAATTTTAATATCCCGACATAAAATAAATTCCTTTTTAAATTCCAGAAAAAAATATATATTTTTAAACATCAAAACAATATTTTTTTTTTTTTTTTCGCAATATTCCAGTACCGCCGACAGCTCCCATGCGGATGTGACGTCATAATGATACTTTTCACCATTAAATGAACTAACGGTTTTCCCTCATTTATAATTATCAGGCTAGGAATGTTTTCAATAATCGAATGATACTTCGAATTTTAAATCACTCATATCCTTATAACACTATAGAGGGCGCATTGCTTGCTATTTGTTGAAACATCGCACAATGTAATGTATGAGGCCATATTTATTTTTTAATCATTCCATGAACAATTCAATTTTTTTATGTTATAATTGGATACTGACACACCTGATTATGGATGAATGAATGGTTTGGCACCTAGAACCATCTAGAACTTCAGCGGCATTGAACCTAACGTAACTTTCATCAGATTTGGCCTTTTTAAATCCTCAATCACCTATACCTTTTCTGACAAATCGTTTTTCAGCAGACTTTCAATAATACCTACTATCAATTTACGTGTATTATCCGTAAACGATGTACTGTCGGAAAATAGCGTTAACATTATGACGTCAAAAGTGAGATGAGCAATCGTGGCGCGTTAATAGTCACGTGATTTATTTTCAAATTTGATTGATTTATAATTAATGGGGAGAAACTGTTTTCAAGTTTATCGAATTGAATATCAATATTATTAATAATAAAGTTTCAAAATACGTAAGAAAAATCAATAATTTTTTTTCCAAAGTTCGATTACTTTTAATTTTGATATAAATCCATTCCAAGCTATTCAGCTTATCCAATATTGTAGCGTAAAAGCTATACTGGATGATAATAAAAACATTAAGTTAACTCGTGAGCTGAAGTTACCAATATTAAGAATTATTAAAAATGTATTCAAGTTATGTCTGTTTCCTTTAAATTACCTCACGTTTGTACACTCCAAATCACTTACAGTCGACATGCGCTAAAAACGCTTATGATGCTTGAAATAACTTAGGTAATGTTTATAATGTTTATTATGACAGTATCGAAAGCAATCTATTATAAATTTCCTTTTTGTGAAATGTGAACTTTGAATAAAACCTGCGATGCACGTAAATATTCATTTTAGATTTTGGTTGAATTATTATTTATCACAGTTCTTTGTTTTCCGTTAATTGATTCTCCCTTTTTATTTAGATAGTGATGAAAGGAAACTTTCCTCAGTTATTATGCGTATTATTTTAAGGTTATGAGCTAGATTATTAGTCTTCTCAGATCTACTGCGGTCTTCTGAATCCAAATAATATTTTCCAGTCTGACTCTGTTCATGTCACATGATAGTGTAATTTCTTTCCCCCCTTCATTTCTTTTTTTCCCACAAATCCAGAGATTTAATATGGCTATGTTTGTTGTCAATTTTGCGACGATGCAGAAAAGTTCTAATCCAAAAAATGGCATTGATACACCCTCTCTTACCAATTGCTCTGCTATGACCTTGTGTCCTAATACCCAGGCTACTGTGACCTTGCAATGGTCTCTTAGTATGCTTAGTGGGTTTTTTCAACTGCGGAGAAGGCTTAAAATATAAACTAAACAGACAGAGAAATGACGGAAACCTTTTCAAAATGTATTACTTGACTATGATTTTTTTGTATGTATTTTTATTGTCACATTCACTGGGACCTATTCACTTGGGGAATTTAAGAATATCAGCTTAGGTGAGTTTTCCTCTTCTATCCATTATCCTCCCATGTGTTGTGCCCTTGGATTCGGTAGTGCTATGCAATCAGTAAGTACCTGTGAATTGAGGTTTCTCCTCCATTCCATAAAATCTATATCCTTATTGAACCACTAGTATAAGCTTTTTGAGGTCTTCGTTGAGGCGGCAGTATCCTATTAAGACATCTGCAGTCTTGATGCGGCTTGAGCGTTCATTTGATCTCACCTGGTTGTTGTTTCCAGAACTATCTTTGAATGTAAAGCCTAGATTTTCCAAATCTACTCTTTTTCGTTATTGTTTATATCTGATAGTGCTCCAACTAGTGGTAGCGTTCTTGAACAAGCCCAACATAAATGGACTCGGGTCGGGACCTCGGTTTTACGTCTCCTCCGAAAAACGGCATGCGAGCTGTGATATGCTATTCCGCTGTTGGCTGTGAGGGCCCTATGTGACGGTTTTCCCTGGTATGGTCTTCCATCCAAGTACTAACCACGTTCGACACTGCTTGGCTGTAATTATTGCATCAGAGGCGTTCCCATACAGTGCTGGGTCGTTGCCCAATATTAAAGAGTTTTGTTTATCAAAATAATGCTCCATTCTCTCTCCTTGCTGGTTCACAAGTCACAGTGAAGTGGCGATGTTGGTCTTACCTACTATATGGTTCTTAATCGTTTCTCCACCGACTTCTGAACGGATTGGGGCGTGATGCCTCTGTCTTTGTGGTATATAAAGTAAAGTATTTCAACTCGTGGCAGCGACAAGCGCCAGAAATTTCAAAAATTCAAATGACCTGAAATAATTTGTACCATAGAATATTAACTGCAACAATATATGACTGCTTACCTGAGTCATTTTAACACATTTTTGCAAATCTTTATTTCATATGCAGGAAAAGTTCTACACGTCCAAAACCGCTGGATTTCCGTTCCAAAAGAGAACATAACTTGGGATATTTACTGATATCAATATCATTATCTACTGATAATGTTCTTAACATCCAATATATATACCATACAGTCGATGCCTTCGAAGTTTCCTACAATTTTGCGCAGTTTCCGATAACGAATGAACTTGAGGTCTCCATCCCGGTCCCCATTTCATGAATTTATTAAAAATGTCTCTATACCTTTTTTCTATTTTTTGTGTAACAGGTCTTCATAGGTTTGCTCTGCTTGATTTGTTATCCAAGTCACTTTCTGAATCAAAATACATAGCGAAGACACGACAAAAACAGACTGAGATGACACTGGTACAGTTACAGTAGTTCAACTAGATAAAATTAAAATAATTTTCGTCTCCATAGTCGAAAGATAAAAGGATGAGGTTTTTTTCTTTGCTATGTCTTTTCTTTTTATAAAGGGTCATATAAAAAATTAATTCTTTGCTTCTCAAATTAACTGAAGTTGTAGTAAGGAAGCCAAGAGAATGATGAAATTGTTGGTGTTGGTGGCATGGAAAATGTTTGTCAACATTTTGAAAATAAAATCGATGTAATACAACTATTTTGTTCGGAGTAACTCTCGGAAAATGTCTATACAAAGTTCAAGGAATAAAATTCAACCGTAACGTTTTTGATGGCGTTACCGACACACTTCCGCTGAATTTGCTCGAAATTAATTTGTAAGTTCCCAAGTTAATATAAATAGCTAACGTTATTGCTTATGGTGCCCAGTATTTTGCATAATATGAGGTAGCTAAATAAACTGAAAGTTAATTCCATTCAGTTATGTCTAGTTCAAGGAAGGAAGAATTAAGTTTTGTTAATAAAAACTTATTTAAAGCAGCATTTTAGTGCTACACTTTGCGGGCATTATGCAAAGTATCATACTTTATGATAAAAAAGTTAATGCGGCAAAGTTAGAAGTATACTGTAGGCACGTTGAGCTAATTTCGACGAATTTTTACGAGCAAATCTAACTACTGGTACGTCATATCGGTACAGAAAAAGTCCTAAAAGAAAATAATTCATTTTAATATTCACTATTATTTACATGAGAGTAATCCAGTCCAGTCTGACTTAAATTTTAATTATCAAAAGTGTGCTACAAATGATAAGAATATCTGGAAGCGAGTAGCATGAAAAAAATCGAATCAAAAATTCCGAAAAATTTACATTTGAAGCTATTTTGAGCGCATTGCTATTGGTTCTGATGTAGAACAGTATAATCCGGAAAGTGCGCGTGTCAATGCGACAAGGTATATACCGTTGAAACAGCGATTATTACTTTTTTACTGTCTTGTTCACTCGAGTGTTTCCTCAGTTTTTTTTTGTATTCTCGGCTCATTCTGATTTATTATACTTGGTAAAATTTCGGTTGAGTTTATATTTTCAACATGACTTAAAAAGTATATTTCAAAGGCCAATCCGATAATCTGCCTTGTGTTGATATTACTATCATAGCAAATTTTATCTAAAGAAGATCTTCAATAATATTTCATCACTTCAAAGAAACAAATTGAATATTCATAGTGAGTATTTGAAAGTATTGACAGAAATTTACATTTTTTAATTAAGCCTATAGATTATTATCCCCAAATGAGATCTACTTTATACCGAAAAAATAAGTATTTCAGTATAATTGTACATTTTTTGTTACGAGAAAAAAAAACTTATTTGCTAAAAATAACATATCTCTTCACCCGTAAGCCTACAAATTATGTGGCAATTGAAACAAAGAATTCTCACCCCACCCTTCCCTATTATTCAGTAACGGTCACCACCTGTATACAATTGGCGTCAGTCTGCATGTGAAATAAGATCAGTTTTTGCAATTTTACTAACTATTTTGTTTTTGTGAAGTATGTGGTTAAAGTGCTCTGGACAAAAATAAGTTTAATAATAGAATGAATGAACTTTTAAACTCACGGCGATAACAAGAATTGTGTGATATCTTCGAAGGTAAGGAAATAAATGACAATTAAATTCAAGTATGTAGAAGTAACAAGCAAGCGAAATGTACCTGAAACATACACATTTCTCAATTAAACCTGTCAGATCTACTCCAAGAACTTCAAAAAACTACTATGGGGAAAGCATTAATGAACACACTAAAGGATAGACAAGGCTATCTTGTGGATACCATTGTTGGTTATGTTTTAGATCATGTAGGTATGTTTAATTTTAACAATGTATGGTATCTATTTCAAAAATGTATAGTCTTCTTTTTAATAGATCAAAATATTCAGCAGCAAGTTTTTTATTCCTATCCTGCATTCCTACTAAACAGTTTTATGCATAAATAGAGACCATTAATTTTTATTAGATTTAAACATGTTTGTCAAAAAATACTGTAATTTTAATCCGTGTTCAGACTAACCATCGACCAATTCGATCGACTAGTCCACACATACAAAACGGAAGTCAACTTTTTTGTTCGACATAGTCTAGAAACGGCTAAGAAAAATATTTGTGGAAAATATATTTTCCTAACTAACCTAATTATTTGGGGAACCGTGTGGAAGTTACCCATACTGCTTAATACACCGTGAACTTTTAATATATTTTTAAACATTTAGGAACATTTCAAAAGCTCAGTGTATTGAATAGTGCTTTTAGGTAACTTCCATAAACAAAAACAATACCCTCATAAATAATTCGGTTTTTTAGTGAAATATAAGGCAATATAATGTTCATGAAAATTATGGTTCGGTTATGATAAATATGTTGAATTTTAGTGAAAATTAATAGTTTTCTTGAAGAAGGAATATTTGTTCTCAACAAAAATATGATTCGCTGGGAAGATACATTTTTTATGAATAAAAAACATATCGTTAACCCAGACAATATACTTTTTTATGGTAAAGAAATATATTCCACCAATACAATACATTTTTTTATGATAAAGAATTGTCATTCTGCCATGAAGTAATTTTTTTATAATAAAACAATATAGTTAGCTTGCAAAAATAAGTATTTGTAAGTATAACAGATAGGTAAATGTTCATGCAGTATCTTATTGATGCTTGTCAT